>CAICTM010001085.1:0-37888 GCA_903772945.1 Seminavis robusta | reverse complement strand
CTGCGACTGCGAAGAGGACGTTTTGCCTCCCGCTTTGACCAGTGATGGTTCCCTATACAATTTTGAGGTTTTGGACCAGACGATGAGGGACACGATGGGGTTTACCCGCAAAGAGATTGTAGCTCTTATGGGTACCCACACTCTGGGGGCCATGGCGTTTGAGTTTTCAGGATTCTCAGCATTTTTGCACGAAGAGCGAGATTTGGACCAGTCTGCCTGGATTGGTTCCAATGATGCGTTCGACAACGGTTGGTATCGGTTCATGTTGCGTGTTCCATGGGACAAGAAGGAAACTATGGTTGACGATGTGACGGTGATTGAATGGTTGTTCCGTGACAATACGTTTCTTAACAGTGATGAAGGTACAATGTCAGGGCGTCCATAAGTGAATTCCACGTCCAAAGAACCTTCAAGGGTCTCGCCTGATTCCTGGGCTAATTGCTTGGCCCTCTCAATTGTAACCTCAAGAGCAGTAATCGCTGCCAACACGGTAAGGTCGGAGATGGACTGCGAAATCAAACGAAGCAAGACACGCTGCGTTAGTAAGACGGCCAACCAGCGTTTACACACACACGAGTATCATCCACATTACTTACGATGTTGATAGTGTAGTCCGAGAGAAGGAATTCCTGTAAACCCACGAGCCAAGCTTGGACATTTCCAAGACCGGCGTTCCCAGAGTTGCCCCGATTGACACATCCATTCAGACCGGAGAGGTTCGCAGCATCATTCTTGTCAAAGGAGGCGGCATCGTGAAACAAAAGACGCATCACGGCACCGGCATTGTCACCAAGGGATCCATCAAAGCTAAGGTCACCGTTTTCGAGTTCGCTGCGGATTTCGTTTTTGATATCGTTGACGTTGTCGACCGTCAACTCAGCGACTGTACGCAAGTTAGCGCAAGTCTGCGCGTAGTCACACTCTCCGTTGCCTTGAGGCGTGTTGACACCCTGCAAGCGACGAACAACAGGATGGCTATCATCTTCAGGAACCACCGTGATCCCACCAAAGTCTTGAAGAGCTTCGAGCCCTTGTTCGTCGACCGAGATAAGGAGGCCTCGAGTACAAGCCAGCTGCCGCTCGACGTGAACCCCAGCGACGTCCACAGCCGCAGCCACATCTTCGAGGTGAACGCCATGGTCGTACTTGAGAACCATGCGAGAATACCCGCTGCCCTCAACAGCGACGGCAAGGAAAGAGATCAAAGACAAAGCAAGTTTCATTGTCAACAGATTGATGTTCGATAAAGCTAGGTACGAGTGGGTGTTCGAACTGTCTCCGGGTCGAAATTATGAACTGAAGAGGAGTGGCAGAGTCGCGAAGCACCCTTCGGATTTGGACTTCCACGCTCTTACGTTCGTGCATACTCAAAATGGCCTACTTTGACTGACTGATGAAACGCCCGCTTTCCCCGCAGTTTCTGTCAGTCTTTGTAAGGCGTATGGTTCGTTCCTTTCCAAGGCAAGCCATGCAGCCTTCCACGGCCACTTTACCAGCCCGAGATTCCACTGCACTCTCTACTAAGAGGCGGGCGCCGTTTCCTTGACTTTACAAAAAGATAGTTTCTGACTGATAGACAATGCGGGTACACTGTATTAATAGTAGGGAACCGTACTGGTACTTCTCTTTAGCCCCCCTCACTTATCGTACCGGTGCTTTTGCTGCACCTCAGTGGTTCGAAAACTGTTCCTAAGCAACTCAAACGCTTGTGATGGCTCCAGATTGAGTGACCTTTCTCTTATTAATAGCCTACTGCCACCGTACCGGAAGCCGAGTTATTGCCATTGGTTGTGGCGAGACAGCCGTAGGAACACATAGATCCTCCACGCATGGCATTGGCTCACACATCACACATCAACGGCAACATTTCCAAAGAAGCGGAGATCTGAGGGCGGGCTGAATCAATCCTTCGTTGACAGGCGGGAGAAGTCGCTGTTTCCAATGCATCTTCAGGAAGGTGATCCAGTGTTCCTGTCACAATCGACTTGCAATCCTTTATCTTGGCAGACGAGCATGTGGGTGTGGACAAGCTGCCAATAACAATAATAATATTGAAATTCGATGACTCCTGCTCTCGGGAGCTACTGTACATGTTTATGTAGCTAGTTTATTCGTTATCTGCGATTTCTTTTCGAAGTCAAGTGCGAGGACTATTGGCTAGCTGGCTAGCTAGCTAGCTAGCTAGCTAGTAGTAGAATATGGCTTTTCACCACGAGAACACGAGTGCACTTTGCTATAAAATAGTTTGCTATCAGCGCTGAAACCATGATGGAGGCCCTCCGCAACAACAAGGAGACATTGGCTGTAGTGGCGGTAGGAGCTGTGGTGGTTAGCTCTGCAGCCCTGCTTGGGCTGGTCCTTTCTAAGCGTAACCAACGGGCAACTCGAAGAGCAACTCTTCAGTGCCACTGTGGCAAAGTCAAGGCAGAAATCCATCAACCAGCCGCCAACTACAAGTACGCCGAAACTCAGAATATCCAATGTGGCTGCAATGATTGCATGGGTTATTGCAAGGCTGTGAGCTGAAAAAGTACCGTTCGTGGTCGTGTGATCTGCATCTGTTTTTGTTTGCCGGACTCGACTCATTTATTTTTTATGGATCCCCTTTTCGTGGCACAGGTTCTGAAGGAGGGATCAACAGAGGATGCTTTTCAAGAGTCATTCTTCAACCCAGGAGTTCCCACCATTTTGTTCTATTCGAGTGAGATCAAATTAGTCTCTGGCAAAGAGCTGTTGGCACATATGAAGATTTCTCCCAAGACGGAGAATCGCCGTGTCTTTACCACCTGTTGTGGAACACCTCTCAGTATCAGCCCGGATGGTTCTCCTTTGAATTTGGTGTACTGTCCCACCATATCTCCCTTGACTGATTGCGGGGAGAACGAAGTCCCATTTCCCAGAGAAGTACTGGATAAACCCACTCTGTGCTTTCATGGCAGAAAATTCCTAGAAGACCCAGCTTCGCAAGTCAAGGCCAAGCAGCCACAAATGACAGTGATTGCAGAACACAACGCTCCCAAGTTCGTTCTTGGAATGATTGGTCGGTTACTGCTACTGGTGGGACTAGGAGCCAAAGGACCCGGGGAAGGATTTCCTGTGGAAGACGGCAAAACTGTGGGAATTGGTTACGAGGCCATCACCAAGTCCATGAGAAAGTAAATAATTGTGCATTCGAATGTAGAGATGTGTACACATCAAAACCATTGCTGTTTAATTAGTCCCTGGAATTCTCGTAGATCACTCCCTCGTATAGGCGTACAATAGCATGTTGGGAGGCATCACCATTCCATCTCTGATAAATTAGCCTATCCAGCCAACATGCTGTCCGCAACTACCATTCATACAGGTAGTTCATTCCATGTCATCCCCACATCCTCATCCCAACAACTGCTGCTTCCAGCAAACATCGTAAGCAAAGGAGCACAAACCACTAGGTTGGTGATGCTTTCATTCAATTGGTCTTCCTTTCTCTCACGTAGCTCTTCTGCAACCTTCAATATGCTCTTCTCGTCGTGTATTGTCGACTTGATTTCATCAGTACCAGAGACTCCACAATGCTGTCGGAGAGCCGAGACTGCGGATGCAACACGTTTTCGGAGCGTTTCTCCCACATGGCACCAAAAAGCCGACGGCGGGAGGCCGCGGCCTGCTTTGGCCACGATTTCCGGATCATTTCTCAGCTTGGATTTGAGAGGTTCTGGAATGAATTGGATAGCACCCAGATTACGTGTGGCGGCTGTCCTTGCAATTTCGGGATGTGCATCGACCAACTCTTTTGCCACAAACTGAATGGCCGCACCCGTATGCCGCACGGCTGCCTCGGCAATCTCTCGGTCTCGCCTCCACAAGTCACCCGCATGTTTGAGTGCCATTCCACTCTTGTTCACAACTTGCAACACCATATCTTTTGATTTCAAGTCTGCCGCGGCATATTCCAGGGAACTGGCATCCTGTGAAATGGCCATTCGAACAACATCTCGATCGTTTCGAAAGAAAGAAGGAAGGAATTTGAGAACCTTGGGATTGGCCGTCACCGCCGCCAGAGCAAATTCTCGATTATGACAAAGCTCTTCGGGCAAGTGATGGAACCGCAGAGGATTTTGCCGGATTTCTTCAATTTCCAATTCGGACCGAATGGAGAGTGGAGCAAAATCCAGCACGTGCTCTCCAGCGGGTGGTGTGGCACCCTTCAACAGTACGCGTTGCCGCTCCAGTGCCTCTTGGAAAAGTGACACATCCTCCTGGAGTCTCTCGGACATGTGCGACATCATGGTCGAAGAGAAATAGGGACTTTGAATAGCTGCCTGTGCAATTTCCTTGTCATCTTGCAACGGCGGTGGCAATTCCCGGAATCGTTTGGGTTCGGCATGATGCACCAAAAAAGCCTGCTTTGCACTTTCTTTGGCCAGTTTAAGAATTTCTGGATCGGACTGTGCATCTTCGGATGCATATTGTAGCGCATAAATGTCCCCATTTCCAATGGCAGCCTTGACAACAGTCTTGTCACTGCGAAGCGCTTCCGAAGCATGTTGTAACATCCAGCCACAATCTTTGTGGCTGAGCGCTTGTAGGACAATCTTCTTGTCCTTCCAGAATTTTTGGTTGGCACGATGAAGCATAGATCCATGACTCTCTACTGCCTTTAGAACAATTTCCTTGTCGTGTTGAAATTTGGGTGCTAACAGTGCGAGAGCCCTTCCATCTTGGGCTACGGCTTGCAGGGCCACTTCTCGATCTTCCTGGATCCCCTTGGACGCATATTTCAAGGATTCCCACCCTCGTTGGAACTTAAGGATTTCCAACATGCACTGCTTTTGATTGCGCAGTCTGTCAGAAGCAAGCTGTAATACGGCCAGGTTCCAGGGCTTGCCAGCGTTGCAAGCAGTGTAGCAAGTTTTGCAAGCTGCCAGAACAACATCCGGATCGTCCTTCAACCTGTCGGATGCAAACAGGAGTAGCATTCCATCTTGCTTCACTGCCTCTAGTACAACTCCCTTGTCATCCCGCAGTCTTTCGGACGCATACTGGAAGACAAACGAGTCTTTGCTGATGGCGGCCAGCACTGCCTTTTTGTCGTCTCGCAGGGATGCTCCTCGACACCCCGCCAACGCCCAAGGATCTACTTTCACTTCTTTCACTACTTGTTTGAAGCTATCCTCTTCGACACGACTACTACCTTCCGAGGATAGTGAGCGTGTTCGTTTGCGGTTCTTCTTCTTCTTGGAGGAGCTCCCCATCTGTCTATCTTTCTTTCTTCTCTTGTCGTAGGATAGTCCAATACCGGTAGAGCTGTCCTGTTGTGTTGTGGTAGCTTTTGTGGTTGTTGGTTCTGAAGACGTCGGATCTTCGACCGGGGATTTTGGGATTTTTTCAGCTCTAGATCTAAATAAAACGCTAACCCTACCGTGTATAACCCCTGAACATCGCGTCACCTCGGATCCCAACATCACAACATCACCTCCGACCATGTCATTTTGTGCTGGATGAACAACGGCAGCACAGAAATCATCATTGATTGCATCGTCATGATACATACGGTACCTCGCAGCTAGTAGCGAGCAAGAGCGCTTCAGCATGGAGTTGGATTGGCCTCATCGAAAGATATCCGATCCTCACGAAACGAATGATGTTAATCTGCAAGATGACGAGGCGGAAGAATCATTATGGATGGGCAATCAACGGATCCTCCAACTGATCCAGACTCGCAAGGAGGACTATCAAAACAAACCTCGAATGGAAAAGCCTCTAGTGGCGGTGGAAATTTTGAAGACGTGGCGTAATCAAAATCCACCAGGACGATTTTTGGTTCAGGAAGCCGACTCGAACCCACCGCTGTGGCGTGATGTGGGCGACAAAAAAGCCCGAGCGTTCATTAGCAAAGAACTCAAGCGGCGCAAGGAGGAGGAAGGAGACACGGTTCGTCCCTCCAAGCTCGACTGGAAGGTGGTTGCCAACAAGCTATATGAACGAGAGGAGCACGAGGGAAAGCTGCGAATGGCACTGGAACGAAGCAGCAGCACGAGCGCAGCAAATCCCGAGCTGATTTTAATCTCGGGTCCCAGTGGCTCGGGCAAGACAGAGCTGGTGAGATCACTCAAACCACTCGTGGTGGATCAAGGAGGGTACTATCTCTTTGTCAAGTTTGATCAGTTTCAACAACAACATCAAACCACCAAGACACTTTCGCCATTATTTGGTGCTATACAACAATTCGCAACGATACTGCAATCCAAGGGTCCTGCAGCTGTGGAGCAAGTCAATAAAACGGTACAGGCGACTGTGGGAGCCGAAGTACAATTGTTAGTGGAAGCCATGCCCTTTCTCGGAAAGCTATTCCATCTCTCGGCCACTCCTTCGTCGTCGTCTCTCGTCCCTGAGCAAAGCAATCAACGCTTCGTGGTCGCCTTTCGACGTTTTGTGCGAGCCATTCTATCTCCGGCACATCCAATCGCATTGATTCTGGATGATCTGCAATGGATTGACAGTGAAAGTCTGCAGCTTTTGCACAGTCTGGCATCGCCAAGGTTTGGAAACCGGCAGTCTCTATTGCTCGTCGCAACGGTACGGGGAAACGAGGTACATGTGCAGGATCAGCTTTCGGTGCATCTACGGGAACTCGAAGAAGAAGGGACATCCATTGTGAACATTGAGGTGGACAATTTGAGTGTCGACACCCTCACACAAATGATTGAAGATGCCGGAATATTACCCGCGGAACAAAGCTCCACCTTGGCAGAGATTGTACACAGTCAAACTTGTGGAAATGCATTCTTTTCCACCCAATATCTTCAAACCATGCAGGAAGAGGGGTTATTATTAAAGCGAGAGAACAGCAATGCCGAATGGGAGATTTATGAGGATATCATGGAGTTGTCTTCTCGTAGTAGTAACAGTAACAGTGAAGGACCCGACAATCCACAAATGGTTCGACTGCTTGCCAAAAAAATGAAGGCGCTACCACACGATGTGCAAGAAGTTCTCATGGTGGCAGCTTGCATTGGCGGCGAAGTCCGAGAAAGTCTCCTCTTCCATGCATCTTCGGTGGCTTCCTCCAGCGTGCTACTAGCACTTTGTGTTGCCGAAGAACACGGTTTGATTATCTACAACTTTGACGAAGGGGTTGGACGATTCCGACATGACAGTTTTCAATCTGCGGCATTCTCGCTTATTCCGTCCGACCAAAACGGACGTTTCCAGCTGCAAATTGGACGGACGCTGAGGGCGCAACTTCCCGAGGAGGAGTTTGAAGAGAGCATTCTCCTGATTGCCAGTCTGCTGATTCAAGGAAGTGATCACATACTAGACAGCGTTGATGAAAGAGAAAAGCTGGCAAGACTGTGTCTCATGGCGGCTCGTAAAGCTGCCAAGGGTTCTGCCTTTCTATCAGCACTACAGTACATTGAACACGGAATGACGCTGCTCGAGCGTCGAAACTGGAGAGACCAGTACGAGCTGAGCCTGCGCTTGTACTCAACCGGGTGTGAGCTTGCTTATTGCAATGGTGATCACGACATGGTGGATCGGCTGAGTAAAGAAGTCATCGAAAATGCCAGGTGCCTTGATGACAAACTGCATGTATATACCTCGCGCATCATATCTCTTGATTCTCGATGGCAGCTACGAGAAGCCACTATTCTTTGCCTGGAAACTTTGGACCAATATGGTCAGCGATTTCCGCGGCCCCACAAGGCCACCAAACTGGGCATATACTGGGACTTTTACAAGACACGTCGAATGCTTCGCGGAAAGACAACTCATGATATCCTGTCTCTCCCCCCAATGACAGACCCAAAGGCTTTAGCAGCAATGAGCATCATTCAGCTGTTCTACCCGATCGTCTTGTTGACCGACTTCAACATGTCCCCGTTCACGGCATTTCGTCTGGTAAGGTTGACGCTGCAGTACGGCTTAAGTTCAATGGGGAGCGTCGGGTTTGCGTTTTATGGATCTGTTTTGGTGCGTCTCGGGAACGTCGAAGAAGGGTGCTTGTACGGGAGACTGGCACTCCGGATAATGGAAGAATTTCCTGTGCGGGAGTTTGAAGCCCGCACCATTATTGCAGTCTGGGGCAACATCATGACAGAGATTGAACCGTTGCGGAGTTGCCTGGGGGCCTATCTGACAGCACATCACTCCGCTTTTGCCACGGGGGATTTTAATGTAAGTTAGTCTGGACAATGCTGAACTGCGTGTCATGGAAACTGATATAAAAATGTATCGTGCCATTGACCCTCCCGCAGTCGGCAATGGTTGCCCTATTCTGCCAGTTCATGCTTCGCTTCTTTACTGGGGATGCCTTGTCGTCAATCGTTGAGAACATCAAATATGCGAAGGCGCTCGCCCATGACTACAACCATCGACAAATCAACATGATGATTGACCCCATATTGCAGGCTTGCTACAACTTGATGGGTCAATCAGATGATCCTTTGGCATTTCCTGGGGACGCGATGGAGGAGCACGAGAGGACGAGCAAGGTGTCATTTACCGAAACAGAGTACGATTTGACGAATTTCCTCGCGCTTTGCCTTAAGATCTACATTGCAATTTATATGAACAAATTCGACCATGCAAGAACTCTTGTTGTCTCTAAGTTTCGAAAGCTACGCCATGACGTGAAGGTTCCGTACATCCACAATATCTACATCTTCTTTGAGGGTCTCATCGAAGCAAACTTTGCGAAGAGATCACTTGTGCATCGCTGGGGTGCAAACAGACGACTTCGGTGCCTCGAAAAGGCAGCGCTACGGTGTCCAGAGAACCACACAAACAAACTGTTTCTCATCAAAGCCGAGCTTGCAGTTGCAGCGGGAAGGTATGAGAAGTCCACACTGTTTTTTGACAAGGCAATCCACTATGCAAAACTGCAAGGTTATCTCAATGAGCAAGCGTTGGCCTGCGAAATGGCTGCAAGGATGTACCTTCAAGCTGGAAGAACATCGGAGTCTTCAGAGTATTTTGGAAAGGCAATCCTGGCATATCAGGAATGGGGAGCAGAGGCCAAGGTCAGGCAGCTCCTTGCTGAAACAATGGCTGCGGTTAAGTAAATGCAAACTTGCAGCAGCGGGTCTGTCGTTCTCGTACCGGTGCTGCCCAGTGTGAAGCCAACACAGGTGCCAGCTGGCACGACTATCCTAGGCCAGACAGGAAATCTGAGCGATAAGAGCATTTTGGTTGTTACTGTTTACTCAAGCGTTACTCCACAAAGAGAGGCATGTCTCGCTCCTGCCCTGAGGGTGTGGTAGGGATGGTGTGACTCAGCTTGTGGCCGTGGGGACGTGGCGAGGACTGGAGAAAGAAGAAACGCTGAAGTCATCGTCGTCCGAATCGTCCAAATCATTCATTTGCTTTGGAAGACTACTAGGATGGGCCTTTTCTCCTGGGGTCACTCTGTTCCAACGGTTGGGGTTGCATTTGCCGTTATTTTTTGGGGAACCAGAGAGACTCATCTCTGCCACAGAGCCAAGCATTCGTAGAGTCTTGCCTGCCACACTGACTCCAGTCTTACCAGCGTTGACAGTGCCTTTGACAACGTCCATTCCAACTTTGCCAGTCCCCACAACCACATCTGTAGCCACCTTGCCCGTGCCCACGACCACATCAGTGGCAGCCTTTCGAGTGCCCACGACAAGACCCACACCAGATTTACCCAGAGTCAGAGCAGCATCCGACACGCCTTCTGCAATCTTGGTAGCCCTCCGAGCAGCAGGAGTCGATGGGTCAGGTTCCATCGCCAGACAAGCAGCCATGATACGCAGCATTTCAGAGCCGTCCATTTCGGGTACCTCCTCGAGGTCGGCAAAATGAAGATCATCGTCCCCAGCCTTGGAGAACCTGTAGTCTGCAGGCTTGGCGTTCGTTTTGGGCGTTCGAGTTACATGTTTGGTGATGGGCAATACAATGCCACTTGACGAGCCTGGAGTCGTACAGATATCAGAATCAAGGGTGACACAAGTGGGAGCCTTGGTGCCAGCTCTTCCTCGCTCTCCCCTCAGGAGTTTGACTTGCTGGCGCAAAGCTTGAAGCTCCTCCTGGAGTGTAGGTACCGTTTTGACTTGCTCTCGTAGCTCTGTAAGCTCCTCCTGAAGACTGGTTACCATTTTGAACAACAGAGCCACATCGGTCTTTGGCTGCGCCTCCGACATAGGGGTCTTCGAAAGGTTCTGAACGTCATCGACACTCTCCTTTTCCTTTTGAACGTCATCGGCCCTTTTCTTGGTGCATGTACGTGGAGGAGCAGAGTAACCAAGCTCCTTCATCAGATCCTCCCTGCTTCGGCCAAGGACGTTTCTTCTGTTGGAATGCCAGGTTGAAGCGAGCGGATCAGGCTTGCACATGCCCCCTGAAGTTGTCTGGGAGAAACTGGTATGGAACGATTCCGGTTGTAGGCTCAGTCCTTGAGTCAATTGGCTTCGTTGAATACTAGCGCCGGAACGATGAGGACTCACGGTGCGGGCTCTAGAGGCCCTTCGCGACTGCCTCGAAGGTCCAGCCCCGGTACCGGAAGTCGTTGGAGCATCCAATGCAGCATCAGTAGCGTGGATCAATGCTTCCAACTCCCTCTCGTCTTCACTGCTGTCAGTTTGCGAGTTTGCCATCTTGGTCGTCTTGCGACATTCCTCTTCTGCTCGATACTGCTGTCTCTTGGATTCTCTATTGGAGCTTTTGCTCCCGCTTCTCTTGGAAGATAGGTTGCTTATGCTCTCCGTGTGATGCATGCGTCCGTCGTCCTGGCTTTTACTCCGACGAACTCGAGTTTTGTCGCGACTGGATGACGAATAAGTTCGCTTGATATCTTTCTTCTTGACCTTGTCTGTCTGTGTTGCTCTTCGCGGCGGCGATCGAGAGGATATGCGGCGGTCTGCTTGAGAATTGACTCGCTTGAGCATGGAAGGTCTGGGAACTGCTTGCTCGTCAGTGCCGGAGGACCGGCTTTTCTTTGGGCTGCGACTGCTTCTTTTCTTGCCTCCAGTAGAATGGGCCGAATCCTGGCGTTTCAGCAACGCTGCCTTCAAGCTCGATTTTTGCCGTTCGCCCGCCGGCATCTTCTTGGAGGCAACCGAGGTAGGAGACCCTTCGCCATCGTTGGCCAGGGAAGGTAGCATTTCCTTCAGAGACATGGCAGCGTTGTGATTACTATCTCTCTTTGACATAGGAATAATGACATCGTATAAGAAGTGGTTTGTCGTCGGCAAGGATCATGGCATACTGTACTGATCTCCAGTAAACGGTTTTCACAAAGCCGAATGACCAACATACAGCCAAACTGGAGTTTTCCCGACCACTTGAGAAACTAAATACAGTAGTCGACTGGCAAGGCCCATCAAACTCGGAATTTGCCAGCTCACATGCTATAAGCCAAATTGAATTTATCATATCATGGTGGAGAGAGACACTGCCCGCTTCCGTCGCTACAGTAGCCGCTGTTCTGTTCCGATCAGGCCGTGAGCGTTGTTGTCGTGGAGAGGGCTTTGGAAGGAAGGTAGATGCGTCAATTAATTTTTAAAAATATTAAACACAATTTTTACCTAACCTACCCAGGCAAAGCTGTCTGTAAGATCAGGCTGGATGTGGATGCAACACTACAACGTCACCAATATCACAACTGTGCTCCCCACAATCCCTGGAAGCAAGAAGAGGAGGACTATGATGACTTTGAACATGCCTCTGTTGACTTCGTTGCAGACGGAGTGGATGTGGATGCCCTGGCATCGTGCAGGCGACTGAACAATTCAAAATCAATGGGAACTGGGGCGTGCTGTCATTTGGAAAGGGGACAAACCACCCGAGGGCAGCTCCACAAAACTCTTGGGACCCAAAGGTCTTTCAACAGTTCCCATGTGCCACAGGAGTCTAATGCACAGCCTAGAGTTACACCAGGTGAGTGCAGGAAAATGTGTGCCGCACTCATCACGATGCCATCATCTTGGCAGCATGCCACTCACAGATTGTTTTTTCCTGCACTTCCCAGGTGGAGCCGTCAAATCTGCAATTACTCACTTCTTCAACAGGGGCGGGTGAGAGTCGGGTCCTTATCAAGTCGACTTGGGCATTTTCAAGGAAGGAAGACCCAGGCTAGAACCAGGCGCCACTGGCCTTGTTGTCCCAGTTGTCGACGATCAGCTCTGCTGCCTACTCACTGGCTTCATCTGAATATGCCCGCCTGTTCAAGTGTTTTGCAATGTGAATGGGGGTCTATGGTGGCGAGCTTGATGAGGCTGGTCAACCCATCGACCATTTGCTGTCGCTGTCCGCAAGCACCAGCAAGTCGGGAGGGTCCATAGATGAGAGAAAAGCAATCGAACAGGGCATGTTGGTTCCGGCCAAGACACATATCAAACACACCTTCAGTGACTACAACTAGAAGGGTATGGTGTTGTGCAATAAGTTGGTTTGCACTGCGTACGGTAGGTGCGGTAATTAGAAGTTTACCTAAGCTAACCTACTAAAACGCTGTCGTTCACTCGATTGAAATTCGATTGAAAATCGGCCGTCGACCTCAGTCACGTTTACCAGGTACACCGAGAATGCTTTGCTTTCGCTGCTGCTTCGCCTCATTTCCACGCATCTTCAAAGACAAACGAGGAAGTCTCTCTGAACCATTATAGCAACGAAGAAGAGGAAGAAGAGAGACGCAACAACCCACTATTGATACTGTACCATGAGCAACCGACCAAGAGGCCTGACGCAGATCCCACTGGATGTGGAGTACTTGCCTCACGATCACTTGATCAGTATACTGCGAGCTGTGGTGAATGAACGAGACGAGCTCTATATTGCTCTCCAGAACGAACAGGCCAAATCCGCCTCCGCCGCTGCTGCTGCGGCTGTAGCAGCCGCTACGAATTACCAGCAGCATCACAACAATCAGGGACACCACAATCCAAACTCCACTGGCAATCACCATGATCCCTTTGGCTTTCACTATCAGGACCATCATCATCACCATCCTCCTCCTCTTCCGCTACCTCCTCCGGGCACGAACAACAATAACAACCCCGACGCGGCACCCACTGGCCCCGCGGCACCCACCACGGGCACCACCTATCATCATCCACCGGCTCCGGCAGCCAACGAAAACGTGGCACAAAACAATCACATGGGCAATAACAATACAGTTCCATCCTCTTTCAAAGTGGACACCATCAAGAAACGAATTGGCAAAAAATCATTCTTACTCGTCAAAAAGACGGCACACAACAAGGCCAAAAAACCATGGACCGAACTCAACGAAGCCGTCCCGAATGCCTCCTCGGCCATGGCACTCTTTGACGGATTTCCACCCAAATCGGACACGCATCGATTGACCAAGTGGGAGCTCACAGGTCCAGAAGTCATTGAATGGTTGTCCACTCCATCATCCACCGTCAACAAGTACATTCATCCCGTCAAATTCGATGGCAAAGTCATTGCCTTTGGGGGTGCCAAACCTTTTGTCTATGCTTGGGCCAGCTATGAATCTATGCAGGCTCGATTTGATAAGAAGGGTTCTTCCCTATCACTCAAATTTCGAACCAAAATGGTGGGATCGGGACGACCCGTCGAAGGCAAAGATGGGCCACCGTCGTTGACGTGATGCAGTGATCCAAATATCCAAATAATTACGATGGGGGAAAAGAAAGAAAAAAGTGCTCTCCTTGCGAAGCATGTTGGGACAACAAAATTATGCAACAATTCATTCATTGGGCGCACTTGCTTTTGGAAAGGAGAGATGATCCCAGAAGTAGGTGAAAATGGCTTGGAAGGGGTTGTGAGAGAATGCAGCTACAGTCAACAACAACAACAAATCAGGTAGCACAATTCCACGCATCATGTGACCACACCAGGTCTGTGATGGCTTTATTGAAAAACTCAGCAAAAACGCCTATGACGAAAGATGTACATCTACTCTGATCATACAGTAGCGTCTTTGTGTAGTCAGGCCCATTGCTGGTAAAAATCATGCATATTTGTAACTAATTCGTTTGTATTACTTAACGGTACTGTGCACTCCAGAACTGTGCAAACTGTTGCTTGGTTCATTTGAGATGAGCCGTATCGGCTTTGTCTCGGTGCTACAGCACTCGCGAGAGATCTCTCTCGGGGTTGGTGCCATCATCTCGCTTTTTCGTAGAGTCCCACGAAATAGTGTAGTTGTCTCCAAAATCACTGTTTTTAGGGTCCTGGAACAGACCATCCTCCGTCACGACGCTGTTGCAACGAGACCGCGCCAGTTCCTCATCTGTCACCATGCCCTCGAAACGAGACTTGGGCTCTTGCGGTTTGACGTTTTCACTGACTGCGTCCACTGAAAACACAAAGTCCATCAACAAGGCTAACCCAAAGGACAGGACGGCGAGGATCACTACCAGCGTGTAACGTCGGTACATGTACTTGGGTCCAACTTCTTGCTGCACCAGCGCCCCCCAAAAGACGGCTGCAGTCATGGCTTTGCCACGCAGCAGTGACACCAGGTGCACCAGCGTGGCTTGTTGGTTGGGGTTGTATGGTACCACTACGGCGGCAAACTCGGCCATGGCCGTCAGAGTGCCGGCAAAGGTCAATCCATGAAGGAGTTCCAAGACCCAAATCATCCAGATATGATTCCGTGGAATCATCGTGTAGCCGATTACTCGAACGATGTAAGCCAGCCCTGCAATCACTAGCCAGACATTGTAGTTGAAGACCGTCAACTGGTTCCACACAAAAAAGATGAATGAGAATGATTGTGCAGACAATAAAATATACAGGCAAACACTGCCAGAAAGCGCACTCACCAGCTTGGGGGCAACATAGGAAACCGAGAGCTCCATAATGATAGTAATCACAATGGTATACCCCATTATGAGATACGATGCACCCATTTCTTCAAAGTAAAGGAAGATTAGGTTGTCCACCATGGATTGCCCGGCCGAAATGCTGAGATAGAGGAACAGGAAAGCGCATCCATAACAGGATGAGGTCATTGCCTGGAACACCAACAGATACTCTTCACCAAGACTGGACTGATAGCCATCATCATCTTCCTCTCCAGCTGCCTTTTTGCTTCTTCTTGCCTTGTCCTCAGTCTTCCTCTTGTGAATATCTCTTTGGGTCTGCTCTTCCAGAACCGCCCGAGTGGAAAGAGGCTTACGACCTTGCATGATGAACGATGCACTTCTACTGACGGATTTCACAGAAGTATCCATACCGGAACTCTTATGGAGTGATCCTTCTGTCACATCCGAGGTTCGAATGGACGAGTCCATCGAGTTGCCGTCATCAGTCTCAACGGACCTCTCCGCCACCGAGCAAGCATCATGAAAGGCCGAAGTGTCCATTGACCTTTCTGTTACCGAGCTCATGTCACTTCCAAGTATCGATCTCAAAGACATCTCTCCTGCTTCACTGTCCTGGTGAGTGGGTGCAGTCGTTGCTGTGTGGGCATCACTGTGATGAGAGTCATCATCGCAACCAGGATCACGAGCCACGGTTGCTGGCTTGTTCAGGGCTGGCTTTTTCAAGTCTGTGACATCCGTCATGTTGACGTTGGTTTCAATGTCTTCGTTGTTGTCAAGAAATTGACCAGTGGAATAGATGCAGATAGAGAATAGCACAGCGACTGCGCAGATTGCGGCCATGGGATAGGTAACATTGAATCCATACCAATCGAGGGCCATTGACATGTACAAGTTCGTAAATGCCCAGATGATGGCTCCATAGAGTCGTTCTCTGGCAAGATCTTCGTCGGGATTATCAGATCGTTCCAGAAAGTCGTTCGTCATTCCATCCAAAGCTGGAAACACCATCGCAACTCCCACAGTGTAAAGACCGCACAGGGCAACATAGCAATTCTTGTTTTCAAAGTCCAGCGCATTCATGAGGTACTCCATTGTGGCGTAGCTGCAAAGCATCACAAAGAAGTTAGACACGGCACATCAATTCATTGGCAAAAGCTTCTGATCCCTTCCTTGTGGCAGACCTACATGATTCCTGTCGTCAAGACTTGTGCCCTTCCCCGGCCTGGGTATTCACTCTCTAGTGCTTCTGTTACCCTTGCGGCCCATGGTCCAATGCAAGTCATAATGGCAAGCTGCAACGCCAGAGCCACTCCGATTTCAGTGTCACTCAGCCCTAAATTTCTCAAGAATGGTGCCAGGAAGCGGCCACCTTTGGGTAGCAATGACACAAACGCTACATGAGAAACAGACCACGCATGGAGCAAAGTCAGTTAGTTTGCAAGCAACCCGCATTCGTACCTGTAACGCTAATCCATGCATAAATACTGCTGTAGAGCACTCGAGGGCGGCGCAACGAGTCCCATAGCATGACGAAGAGGGAGGTTGATGATTCCGACATGGTTCAGCCAATGTTGTGGGAGACTATCAATTGAAAAGGAAGAGACCCGCCGCCGTCTCCTCCGCCATGTCCCTTCAAGGGTGTCGTCGTTTCTATCGGCAAGAGGTGCGCTATCTCTTTGTTCGCTGTCTTTGTATCTTTTTCTGTTCTTGGCTTTCAGGTTGCATTCCTGCTTCACTGTAGGTTCCAACTTGGTGCCATCCGACTTTCAAGTTAGTTGTACCGGATGCTGATCAAATCTTGAGTATCTTTGGTGAGCAACCAGTGAGAATAAAGATTTATTAGCATTTGTGAGATATTGCCTTTGGGTACCGTAGCGGTCAACGCAACCCCTTTGAGCAAGTAGTGAGGGTCCATTAGCAACTGAGGGTCCAGTCACAGAAAGGGCCCCTTTTTCAAAGAAACTGCGCACCACCCGAGACTTCCAAAAGCCGAGACTACATGTACCGCCAACCAAAGTTCGACAGGAAGGAACGAAATTCGAATTCTTCTTCGTTTTGATTGGCCCAAGCATGTGATGTCAAGGGATGTCATTGCAGTTTTGTCTGCCGTGTGTCATCCTCGGAAAGGTTGCTGTGCTTTTTAAAGGACAGCTTCCGTGATGAACGAGATTGTGTGGCAGAAAAGGCTACCTACATGAGCAAAGAGTTAAAAGCTTGTTTCCAAACGAACTCCGGAAATGTCAAAGGAAATGCGTTCGGGGAAACTTTCATGGTCAGTGGCAGCTGTGGCTGCTGCTGTGCTCCAATCAATATTCCCAGATTCCCGTCCGTAAGTCCGCACAGTGTGCGTTGTGAGAATTTTTGGTGCTGGTGCTTGTGCGTACTTCGGGGGTCCATCCAACGCTGCCATCCATCAAAATTTGCCTGCTGCTCTTTTCTTCTCATTAATGACCCTGGACCTCTCCCAAAGATCGACTAAAATCGACATGCTGCTGTCATTTTAGTTGCTTCATCAGCCAACACCATCCATTTACCACTACTACTCTCTATCTACCCACCTAACTAACTACCCAACCATGGAGCCTACTATCTTGGAAGCGATGCGAAAGCAAGAGGAAGAGCATTACGCGATTCGGGGAGACTACTTTCGACAGCACGATTGCTTCCCAACTGCTCCTCCCACGCTCAACGTGGACCATGCCAATCGCGAAAGCATGACGGAGTGGTCCTACAAAGTCATTGATTTTCTCAGCTTTCACCACGAGACTGTGGAAATATCCATGAATTACTTTGATCGCTACTTGCTCACCAAGGCAGGAGCCGAGGCTCTGGGCTGCTCCAAGCTGTTCCAACTTGCCAACATGGCGTGTCTCTACCTGAGCATTAAGATCCACGAAGATGTGGTACTGGATTCCAAGTTCATGGCCAACTTGAGCAACGGTCTTTTTACTCATGATCAGGTGGAACAGATGGAACTCCATGTGTTGGCAGCCCTCCAGTGGTATCTGCATCCTCCAACGGCGGTCGCCTTTGTACGAGAGTATTTGAACCTATTACCACACTCGGTCTCGGATGCCATGAAAGAAAAGACAGCTTCGCTTTGTGAGCCACAAATTCAAACGTCGGTCATGGACTATAGTTTGATCAATGCCAAGGCTTCTACGGTGGCTCTTTTTTCCGTCATGAATGCGCTGAAAGTTCAGGGAATGGATCCAGTATTGCTCGGCCATATTGGTTCCTTGCTATCCTATGCCTCGCGCATTGACCATGAAAGTGTCCGTACGGACATTCAGCAATCCTTATATCAAGCTGTTATCGAACACATAACAGACGCTTCCTCTCCAACTGCCGTGGGCATGAACTGTGCCGGAGGTCTTGCTGCCTCCATCTCCCCACTAAACAAGGAATCATCCTATATGGACGAACAACGAGCTACTTTCAATGAGTCTCCCTGTGGTGTTTTCTCTTAAGTTTTTTAAAAAGAAAACGAAGAGAAAGAGAGCACAGCAAACAACAAGGCATGGACAGCAGCAAGGCTTTCATCCAGTTAGCTATTTGCTCGAAGCGGTACAGCCCAAGTGTTCCGATAACAGTCATGACTGACGCAAGTCGACTAGTAGCACAGCCACCAAATTGTTGATCCTGAATGACCAACCTGTTGCCCCTTGAGATGACGAACACGCACGCTACCAACAACAGCTCACAAGCCAAACTACAAACTACTACTGCACTCCAACGACATGCAATGCAATGCATTGCAGTTCAGGGTTAGTTCACCGACAAGACATGCCTCGGGAACCAACCGACTTATTGGCTACCTGCACGCCTACCTACAACATGGATCCTCGTTCCATCACATACTAGCTAGCTACCCTTCAACTTCACTTACTCAAGCCAGGAGTATCCTTTTGCCTGCTTTTATCAAGTTTACGTACACATTATTTGCACCACACAAACCACGGTGCTTACCCATCAACCAGTGGCCTGCCTAGAAGAACGCCACAATATGACCCTTTCGATTCCTTTGACAATACGATATCTACGTGTACATTGCACTACTTTGCTATAATATTTTAAATTCATTAAACAAGAAGAGCACATAGCACTCACTTGGCATAATAACTAGCTAGAAGCTACACAGCTAGTACCAGGTAGCAGCTATCCAGCCAGCAGGATAGCGGTAGCGATGAGAGGTGGATTTCAGCGACACCATTGTTGATGCCATTGATGGTTACACGCGGAGCCGGGCATGGGTTCACGGGATTCTTTCGCCGGTCCCAGTAACCAAGCTGGCTTCCTTCAAAAGAATAAGTGTGCTACCAAGTGCATCTGGACTGTCCCCAGCTGCTCCTTCTTGGGGAAGTAGCCCTTGTCATTAACAATCAAATGACCATCTGTGTGTCCAAGGGAAGCCTTTGAATAGCGTGACACGAGCACATCTTAAGTCCATAATACCAGTACGTGGCAAAAGAAGGCTGCATGAGAAGAGTCGAGTAGAACAAGACTCTTAATTCTTGAGTAATCACTGTTAGAATTTGATACTGCCGGAAGTCGCTGGAGGCAGAATGCACGTTCAAGAATACGAAACTACAGGCGACTAATAAGTGGATACTAATACGTGGATACCCTCCCTCTGGTGAATTCGGAGAAAAGGCAGAGTGACCGAAAACAAGAGCCAGGTACCGGTATCCGATGAACAGCTGATGATGAATGAACAGCTTGTAGAACTTGATGAATTGGTTGGTGGCACTTCAACTCCTAAGATTCTTTCCTGAAGGTATAGCGGTTGTTTAATCACTCTTTAACAATCAAAATCAACCTGAAATGGTCAAATTATTGATCAAACTATGTCTGAACCACTCCGCCACGTCGAATTGAAACGAGCGTGTCAAACCATTCAATATGCCAGAGTATCCCAGAAAAGCCTGCCTGAAAGTACAGCGATGTATCTTTTGCAGTTTGGTTGACGTTTGCAATTTCGGTTCAATTCTCAGCGACCAAAAACGAGACCGCTCCGTTTGTGGCTCGTTTGTTGGCTTGTTGACACTACTGGTTGCTGTGCTACTGATCATCATCAATCAAGCAAGTTGTTGATACCCACCACTTGTGTGAGGTTTGCATGGACCCGGGCAGTTGCGTTTATGCAATCGCATTGAATTGCTAGCTAGCAAGCTATCAGGCTTGACTGCAAGTTCATGCCATAGATAAAGACATTCATATACCCCGTCGATACCGGTGTCAAACTTCTACTCATAAAATTGTTCCGAGAAAGAACATCCAGCAAGCAACAACGATGGTCAATACAATGATCAGACAATCGAGCAGTTCATCACGCTGCTGTGAAGGACCCAGCACTGTGGAAGTCCTTCGCAAACAGGAAATGTCCGCTTGCTACCAATGTCGCGATTATCTGGAAGCTGCCGACAGCAAAGCTGAATCCGTTACGGAAGCAACACGAGCCGAGATGCTGGAATGGGTCTGCAAGGTGTCTTCCTTTTTGAAGCTCAACGATGACATTGCCATCACCACTGCCACACTTTTGGATCGATTCTCACAAACGCCCCAAGGAAACACCATCTTATCCTCTGTTCCCAGTTATCGCTTGGCCACCATGGCATGTTTCTACTTGACGACCAAAGTGCATGCTCATGAAGCACATGATGATTTGTGCCCTTGCACTGTGAGTGCTGAGACCATGTCAGCCTTTAGCCATGGACTCTTTTCAGCACAACAAGTCGAAGAGATGGAACTTTGCATCCTGCAATCCATGGGATGGCGGACCAACCCTCCCACCGCTTTGACATTTGTGCGAGAGTTCCTTCTACTGCTACCCTGCAGTGTCTCTTCCAAAATGAAGGATCACGCCTACCAGCTATGTCAAGCTCAAATCCAAGGATGCATGCTGGACTATGATCTCTTTGCCTTGACAGAGGCATCTACCATTGCCTTTTTTGCCGTCCAGAATGCCCTGCGAACACTGGGAATGGACGAGATTCTGTTGAAGCACATTGCTGCCATTTTTTCATACGCCACTCATACCGACTATACCAGTCGCTGTTCCGAACAAATCCAAGCAGCTCTGGTGGTCGTTCGTGACAAACCATCACCTACATCACCTCCATTTTTGAAGAAGCGAAGACAACAACGACGAAGGTCCTCAGCATCGTCTACTAGTACGTCTTCTTCCTCATCCTCCCGTCGTCGCCACCGTTGGTCAGCACGTCGCATGGACTCCTTGGACGTGTCTCCTCGTGCTGTGGCAGTTTGAAGACGACGACGACAACCCACCCTTTTGTTCACACAATACAACCCACGCTACCACTACTAGAGAAACAAACATACTACTATACCTACTGAAAATAACTTTTAATAAAATACAGAATGTAAAGCTATCCCAACCATGAGCTTGCTTATTGCAACGGTAGCTTCTTAGCTAGCTAGCTTGAGGTTCCTTGGTTCTTCTCGCTATCTAGCTAGAGCTAGCTAGACTCGGCCTCCTGGTCGGAAACTCCCGTTAGCTCAAGGACAAGCCAACCCGCCACCTGGACTGGTTCCTTGCCACCACCACTGCATGCCAGTGGCAGTCACCAACAGAATTCGGCGGTAATCCGAACACAACCTCAAAGACTAATTTGGCCACAGACACCGTTCGTGATGAGAACGTTCCAAGTCGCCCACAAGGCCGTCACGACTGTTGGTAAGTTACCTGGCTGCTAGCCAGCCAGCTAGAATCTGATACCTTTGCAATTGTTATTGTAGCCCAGCCATCATCTACTAGCAAGTTGACAGGGTTAGTGCCCTGCCTTTTAGACTTCTTGATACTTGTTACTTCCGCTTGCCGCTTGCTAGCTACTCAGAACTCAGAGTAGCAGCTATCTTGTACAGGCTCAGCAACCCTAACCCTGACTGGAGGCCTGTCTTTGTAAAATATTTTAGCATTCTCACTTACTTTATAGTGCTTGGTGTGCCAAGGAATTTCCAGTTGAACCGAACCTAGCCTGCCGAGCAAGTGCAATGACCAGCGAAGAAATTGCTCCCGCTGTGTTGCTGGTCTTGGTGGGACGAGGGGTTGCTTCGCATTGGAGCTGCAATCCACCTTAGCATTTCCTTGCTCGAGCATAAGGGGCGAACATTGACCCCACACGAACTGAGGACTTTTTGAAGGCAATCCCAAACCAACCCAGCCTAACCGAATATTCTGACTTCTGTACCTTCAGCAAACTCGACAGCGTGCATGGCTGGAGGGTTGTACCGTACCATCCCACCTCGGGCTAGCTAGCTAGTGCTCAGTTGTTGTCACCGCTTGCACGTTCCCGACACAACTGTATCGGTTATAGGAGAGCTGAGGCAACCATGCCAGAGAGATCCCTGGTTCCTACAGGCCATGTACCCGTACTTTCGGCAGTCAGAAGCCCCATAAAACATAAAAAGACCAACAGAGTGAATGCCTTGCCGGTTCAGTTACTAGCTAGTAGCTACTACCGGTAGTAGTATCCTCACTGTTTAGGTTTCCACACCACAATAATAATTTAAATGAGGTACTTTGCAGCCAGTAGAGCTATAGAGATACTAGAGACCGCATCTGTCATCTGAATATTCCGGTATCTCGTGACCTTTTGTTGTCCTTGCGTCCTCCAGCCCGCTCTTTTCGTGACCACGGAACAACAATTCTTTGGCACACCGTGCTATCCCGCCAACCCACAACCGCAACAATTCGATATCCTATCACTGGGCACAAGAAGACGAGAGCAACAGCTTGCGAAGATCTTGAGCAACACCGGACATAAAACACATCAAATCGACGAGTGCTCCTCACATTTTGCCTCATTTTGGTGCCTTCAGACAGGAAGCAACGGGTGCTTTTTCTACTGCGGTGCTTTAATTTGTACTCGTACGGTACCGTCACCATAAAAGAGGGACAGAAGAGATACTGATGCAGAATCTCCAGGAACAGCTGCAGGCTCAATTCTGCCAGCAGCAGCAGCAGCAGCAAAACCAACAGCAGCAACAGCAAAACCAACAGCAAACCCATGGAGGCAATCAAGGGTTCATGGGCTTCCCTGGGATCCCAGCGGATCCGCAGCAAGCAGCGGCTCATTTTGGTGCACCTAATAACCAGAACCAACAGCAGTGGCAACTCAACCTGGGTGGCGACCAAGGTAATGCGCAGAACAACAACGCTGACTGGGCCATGATGCAATTGCTACAAACACAACAATTGCAACCTGGACAGGCACAAATACCCGTACAGCAATTGCAGCAACCTCAGGCGCATCTACAGCAACAAGCACCGGCATTCCAGCATCAGCTCAACCAGCTTCAACAACAGCAACAACAGCCAGTGCAGCAGCAACAGCCAACATTTGTGGTCCAGCAGCAACCCCCTCCTCTGATCCAAGCTCCACCTGCCAATGGTCAACCACAGCAACAGCAGCCACCGCAGCAATTGCACCAGCAGCTACAAATCAATCAACAGCTGCAACAGCAAGTGCAGCAGATCATGCAGCAAAATGCAGTAGCCGTGCCACCACCCATGGGTGACCCAACAAACAACAACACTCCCGAGATGGATGCGGTGGCAGCAGCGACCGCATTTGTAGTACAGCAGCAGCTGCAGGGTCAAAAGCAACAACGACACATCATGACGGGTCAGGAAGAGGAGGGTGACGACGACGATGATGACGAGGAGGATGACGACGATTTGCCTCCTCCACCACCTCGCAAACGCACCAAGACAACAAATAACACTAATGATCCTGATGGTCACATGGGGGATGTTCTGGGAGAGGAGGGGGATGACGATGACGACGAACCCACAGAACCCAAAAAGCTCAGTCGTCGTCAAAGACCTCCCAAAACAAACATTACTCGCACCAGGTACTCCAATGACTTCAAGATGAGGGTCGTCAGTGAACTGGAAGAGAACACTTATGGGACCATTACCGATATCTCCAAGCACTATGGTGTTGCGGAACAAACCCTCCGTGACTGGATGAAAAACAAGGAAAAGATTGTAGACGCCGTGCAACGAAGAGGCAGCATGAAGGCCAATCCGGTCAATCATCTACGTCACGTGACTCAGGCTCTGCTCGCATTCATGGATTCACACTATGCTCAAACGGATCAACCCATCACAGCTAGAATGATTGCCGCCAAGGGGAACGAGATCAAACATCAACTCTTGGAAGAGGATGCCAGGCAACCCTTCCTTACAGACGGTGAACGGAGAATGACCAACAAGTTCAGTGCCTCTCTGTCGTGGGGGAAGAAGTGGGTGCGCCAGTATGCCAGGTGCAAAACTACTCAAGTTCCTCAGGATCTGGAGGAACTATCCAAAGAAGAATTGGTCCGACTGTTGCGGTCTGTGGCATCGGAACGAGAACAGCAACATCTCGGACAGAACGTTCTTATGCCGGGAGAACCCAAGGCCCCTGGTGATCCGCCAGCCAACAACAACAATGCCTTGGCAATGCCGGGCGGCATGGGTGGAGGAAACACAACAGGTGGTGGTGGCGTCGATCTCAATGCCTTGCTAAATGGAACTCCTCCCAAACCCATCTATGTCAAGGCCAGTACGTTGCTGCCATTGATACCGGCGCCTCCAAGGGTCAAGGTAAACACGACCTACAAAGTGGATCAAGCAAAGTCACGAATCTGTGAGACACTGACGGCGTTGATTAAGAAGAAGCCTCACAATTGGAAGGGTCGTCCAACCACGGAAATGACCGAAGAAGTGCCAACTCTCGAGGCTGCCCGAGAACTCATGAAGGGATATCCAGAAGTCAACAAAACTGCAAGGTCTTATCGATGGCAATTGACGGGGGCACAAGTCATTGAATGGCTTGGCTGTCCGAAGTATGTGCATCCTGTGAATTTCCAAGGCAAGGTGGTCTGTACCATTGGCCAAACGGCCTCGGTGTACGCGTTTGCTGGATTCGACTCCATGCTGGCAAAGTACGAACAGGGTACGGCCACTCTTACACTGAAGGTCAAGACCTACACTGCAGGGACAGGGAATATTCCAGGATGTAAGTACAGGTCGGGGCTGGCTTTCTTTCTGCATGATCAGCTAAATTATTCACATACTGATTCTCCACCCTCTGTTGCCTCTCCAGCCGACGATCCTGTGTTCATGTGCGACCACTAAGCCTGCTCTTGACACTGCTGGATGGCTTTTGACCACGGATTCTACTAGACTAGCAAAACTGCAAGAAAAGACTAGCCAGCAGTTATTCTGACTAATAGAAGCCGGTTACAACACCTTGCTGGGTGCTTTCTCTTTCCATCAGGACCCGCTGCTTCACAGCATGACCGGTATAGATCTCCCTCATATGCTCATAACGGGCCAAGTCAAGATAAAGGGGGCGTCCGCGTGGTGTTTCGCCGTGGCTGTCAACGTAGATGCTGTGAATGAAGGATCCTTCACCCCTTTGCATTATCAAACCAACACAATCCTGCAGAAGAAAGAATATTCCGGTTCCAGCTCCGCACTTGTACGAATGCTGAGTACATTCACCTTTTCCAGAGGCGTCGAGAGCCTCCCCGCACACCAAACACACCGCAGTACGCTCAGCATCCGGCTTGAGCATTCCGATCTTTGCGTAAAGATCCATGTAGGAAGAAGTCAACGCATCTACACAGGGGCGTTTATTGTCGGCAGACTGCACATCAAAATTGTACCCACCAAGCAGAGGTGTTGATTTCTTTGGCACAACCAACGGAACCTCGTCCACACCAGGATAGCCTCGCACAGATTCCAAGGGCCAATCATAAGACCGAAACGTTTGGCCAGCGAGCAGCGTCTTGCCGCTGTCTCCCTGAGAAACATTCGCCTTCTTCGCAAAGTCACATGCGTCACCATACCATGTCCTGACAACCTCGACGACGAGGGCAGATTCGAACATCTTTTGGAAGGATTCGATGTGAAAGACAGATCGAAGCATGAAGAGGCGCTTCAAACAAGTCTTCTTCTCGTCGACACTATCGGTGACCGCATTACCTTCGTATCTTGCCATGATGCCAGGAACAAGGATTTGCACGATAGTACCGGCGTCGGCAAGGAACGCGGCGGCAGCACCTGCAGCAAGCAGACAGGCACTTCGGAACTTGTCCTTGAAGTCGGAAGGAAGTGGGGCACTCTCAACACTCGAAGTCTTGGGTTCGCCGACAGCCACCAAGAGGATGCGGCAGCTATCTATCCACTCGTTCTCCAATTGGGAACAATCGTTATACAATGAGCCATCAACCGCACGGACAGAACTCCACATAGCCGAGGATTTGTCGAATCCTACTTCTAATTCGGAGCAAAGAACCTGCATGGTCCTCGCAAGAAAACCCAGTTTCAAGAAACCCTCGCAATCGTCAGCGACGATACATGCTGATTTTTTGTTCACGGCAGCAGAAGAATCGTGACTGTTGACTTTTCCGCGCAGTGCTTTCGCCCACTCGTCCGGAGCGACCATCCGACCACAGGTGGAACTCATAGCAGCGACAACACGCGTCAAAACATGCCCCAACAAAATAGGAAAGCAAATCGGAGCTCGTTCAGGCGTCCCCTGCTTCTTATCAGCAACTGGTGATGGAAATTGGATAGCCAACTGAACCAAGTCAGGACCCACCGCCCCCGAAGCCGCCAGTACTGCAAGCCCAAAATTTCGGAGACGACCAAATCGGCCATTGAAAGGTTGCCCACCCTGGTCTTCAGATGCGGAAGGTTTTGGCATGAGAACTAATTGATTTTCACACAGGGCACCAGCAATGCCAAACTTTGAATTCACTTGCTTGAGGTCGTTTGATTCAATCGCAGCGGCTTTGTCATCACTTGATGTGGTTGACTTCTCGCAAATTTTGCGGCGCGAGTCAAATGTCTCACAAGTAGCGCTGTACGTGATGCATTCAATTGACATCAACAGCTGCGCTATGAACTTTTCTCTGGAGAAGGACCGAAGAACGTCTTCTTCGACGGATTCCGAGAAGAGACACGACGGCCAGCCGTTTGCATCGTTTTCCTTCTCGTAGAAGCGCCGTTCGGCTCTGAAATGACGAAATTCTCCAAAGTCCTGTTGTAGATTGTCGGATCCAAGTCGCTTCAAATCGGCTTCATAAGATATTCCAGCAAGGTGCTCCATGAGATTCTTAAGCACCATCACTTCGCCTGAAGGCTGATCCAAGTCTCCAACCTGATCGGTGCCGGTCTTTTCTTCGAAAGCAGACTGTCCATCCCAAACCACGCTATTATTTTGGCGTGACACCCACCAAGGTGTCTTCTCTAAAAAGCCATGGAGGGTTGTGTTTTCGTTCGGGATGCCAGGTGAATCGATCCAATCGGCTTGCACGTCGACGTATGGAACCAGGCAGTTGCTTGGCCGTTGACAAAGTGGACAGCGAAATTCGCCATTCCTTCCACTCGACTGGTCATCGTTTTGCCGAACCTTCGCGAGATATGACGCGGCACAGTCACTGTGCATTGCGTGACCACATAGTGCCACATGGCAGCCAGCGTAGCGTCTCACACCTGTCATTCGATTGTCCGATGTTGAAGACGGTCCACCGCCCTTCAACACAGTGCTACCTTGGGCAAATGCAACAAAACATTCGGCATCGCTGTCACTGCAAATGATACACTGTGGGGTCTCCTTCCGCAAACTGCCGACACTCGACGGTGACACCGCCCCAGACGCATCGACTTTCTGGTCGGTGCCCCCATCCTCTTTGTCGTCGATTTCAATGTCCATAAAAGCAGCGAACTTCGCAGCATTGGCGTTCATTTTGGCCATAGCCCTCTCCTTGGCCTCTCGCTTCCGCTTCTCCAACTCGGTTTCTGGCTTTTCCTCTTTCTTGGTATCTAATCCAACGGACGAGGCGAATTTTGCTGCGTTGTTGTTGATTTTGGCCAAAGCTCTTTCCCGCGCTTCTCGCTTTCGACGTTCGAAATCAGATTCCTCTTTCTTTTCCGACGTTCGCGGTCCCGTTGCGAGTTCTACCCCTGCCGATGCTGCAAACGTTTTGGCCTGGTTATTGATTCGCGCCAACGCTCGTTCTTTCGCCTCGCGCTTCCTTCTCTCAAAGTCGGATTCCTCCTTCGGTTTTGCGTCGGCCACATCATTGTCGTCATCGGCTTCTTTGAGATCGATATTCATTGCGTTGGCAAATTTTGATGCTGCAGCGTTCATTCTGGCCATAGCCTTTTCCTTCGCGATTCTCTTTCGGCGTTCCAATTCAGACTCGTCCTTGGCTTCACCTTCGCTGCCCGCTCTCCTCCCAATAAGCTTTGCCGCTTCAGGAGAGTGCCGCACTGCAAACTCGAGAAGCCATGCCGCACCTGCCTGAACTGCAGGATCTTGCACCATGAAAACGCTAGTAGCCCCACCGTCAACTGCCAAACGCTTCAGGAGCAACAGACAATTCTCTTGTCCTTCATACCAAGGAGAGTCCATCAGCAGCTTCGCGTCCGTCAAGAAGATTGCAGATACCCAGTTTTCTACTGAAGGAGGTGTATCCCTGTCGAAAAAGACGCCGCCAGAAGACCCGCCTCCTTTGTCCCGCCATTTCTCGTCGTCGCCCTTGGCATCTTCCCACGCAAAACAACCCAGGGTAAGGAGATGCACGGCCCGTGCAAGCGATGTTTCACTCTTTGCTTCATTGTCGTAAGCAAGTCTACCAGTCTCGAGCTCTAGTACATCAGGACCTTGTCCTTGCTGCTTTTCTCTGCAGTGCATATGGAGTATTTTGTAAATGACAGCCACCACAGTCGCATCGGCGGTTAAATCACGCCGCAGCCTCTCAAATCGAAGGTTTGCAGCGGGAGGTCGAGGAGCGTACGACAGTGTCTCGTTGGGTTTGTCGTCTTTGCTTGACGGCACAGGGCGGCTCTCGGCTGCAGTCTGGTGGCTCTCGACGCTGAAGAAGGGCGCAACGTAAGAAACGATTGATCTTTCCAAAAGCTCGAGTTCCAGCGGCTCAGATGACGTACCTTAGATGCCAGAAGGACGGATCATATAACTGCCATGCTGACTTGAGGAGTACAAATTTATCAGGCTCCAAGCGGCTACGACTTGCCTTCCGTTCAGCAACATCGGACAAGATCTGACCAAGCATGGCTGCGGTGGCATCATCTGGATTTATTGACTTGCCAACCTCACTCAGAAGTACATTGTCGCGATAGGAAAGAACCAAATGCACATCGGCCAATTCGCTGTGTGTTTTAGGGCTGGCTGCTAGCCGGTGTATGACCTCTCTGCGCAGTCGCCACTTTGCTCGGTTAGTGTGGTCAGCCTCGTCGACGGGTGCCGGCGGGGGCAGCTCTGTAGTGAAAACGATGAGCGTGTACAAAAATTCCTCGACCAGAGCACGGCAGTCAGCGGCATCTCGAGCCGGGGTGTACGTCCATGGAAGCACCAGCCCAGCTTTGGTAGTGTTGTCATCTCCAGTTTCACGTGGAAAAAGTCCCTCGGATGTCTCCTTTTCATATGCATCCGGATCCGCATTGGGCGCCTTGGCAAGGCCAACAAAGTCAAACAATCCTAACCGGTGCAACAGAAGATGAACAAAAGTTGCCACATTGCTGTCGCTGCTGGGCCGAGAAGTGGGGCTTTGTTGTGACCTGTACTGCAGGACTGAAAACTGCACCAGCATCATATCAGCATCCCGCATCGACCGGCAAAATGTTGGGTCGGAATACTTCACCACTTGCTCATTCAGGCCGGGCCCATTTCTTCTCCACAAACCAGCGCGCACTTGGCAGGCCCGGGACAGGACGAGGACAGGCCATTCCATAAGACCGTGGAAAATGTCATCAAGGGCTTCCTTTGGCATTCCGCTTGCCAGGGACTCCATTAATGCACCTGCTCCTTTTGAATCTGGCCGAAAGCACAGCTCGCGTAGACAAGCTGAAAAAAACCGATGCAACGGCAGATGCAGACTGAATGGGCTTACTTGCCCAAGTGAAAGCTGTCGAAATGCCACGGCACAGCCACGCTTCGCAGCAATAGTAGAAAAAGGTAGACTTGCAGACCTTCGTCGATGGGGATCAACAGCTGAAGAGTATGGCGTTGGCTGCAGACTATTCGATGCTTCCTTTTGCCATGAACCGATTCCGCCTCCCAGGTTCTTAAAGCCCAGCACTTTGTAGCCAAGAACCTTGCAGCAAAGCTCCGCACATGTCAAGAGACCGCTTGACAGAGGTGATGCTGGGTCTTTCACCGGAGATGGCTCATCGTCGTCGAAGGCCAAGACGTTCTCAAAGAGACCGCCTAGTTTGATCGACAGATTGAATGCCCCATACCACCCCACATCTTCTTCTTCCACGTGCCCGAGATCCCAGTGCCTCCAAGAGTGAGTGTCCATGCACTGTGCCAGGCTCACCCCTGCCAGCAAGTCTGTCAAGAAGGACACCTTATCGCAGGTGGTGAGTCTTTTCATTCCTTTCACGTTGATCACGTAAAAAAGGTCAGACACGCATGGATTATACCGACGGGAAGTCAGCACCACGTGATTCGGATTGAGGCGCTTTTGGAGAGGCTCCTCCGCGGCACGTAGAGTAGTCAACAATGCTTTCCCCAGTTTGGACAGCAAATCGCGATTGGAGACGAGGTCCAAAACGTAGGTATCTCTGTTGAGGAACTGGACGGACAAGGCGTATGCACTCCTTTCAGTGGCACCTTTGCCCTTGGAACACTCCTCCGCCAACTTGTCATAAGTGTCGCAATAGGCTGCACCCAGGTTGGACTTGAACGCAGGGACGGCCAAAAGGTTCAAGAGCAGTGCATACCACGCTTTTGTGAACCGACTCGAAAGGATAAAGTCCGCATGCAGCAGAGGCACTAAATGCCGTTGTGGATTGATGTAGTTTGCAACTGTTTGGCACAATGGGTCACAGCTAAACGCCACGGTTGCCACCCATTGAATGACGGCAATTGCTTGCTGTTCTTGCTGCAATTCCTGCAATGTCATAATCCGACAGTTCAACCCATGACGTTTCAAGTCGTTTGCTTTTTTCATCACTACAGACGCGATTGTAGACGAGGCACTGGGATCCCCATCCTGCAGCCAAGCACGTATCTGATCTCTGCCACATTCTGCTGCCAGCTCCAGTGGCCCCCAAACAACCAATTGTCCAGCTGATATTAAAGTTTGGACTAACTTGGCCATGGTTGCGTCGTCAATGTAGTTGGACGACCCGAGAAAGTTTCGCAGTGCGTCAATGTATTCTGGTTGACTGTGAACATCGTCCGCCTGCAAAACCAGGTAGAGACCACGTCCCTGCCGACCCAGAGGACCGAGCGTCTCCTCTGCCGTCATCAAGGGAAGGGTTGTTCGTTCCGATGATGCTCTGGCTGTTGCTGCCAATTTGTTGACCATCCAATCCATAATCGCCGGGATGATTCCTTGAACACGTTGGACCAATCCCGGTGGAAGCAACTCTTCAGGTGATTGTTGATGTTGTGCTGCTGCATTCCCCGCCGTAGCTTCCCCTTCTTTCGGTGGACCATGCTTGGAACAGAATCCATTTGGATCCCACGCGTCGGGATCACCACAATCACAGCATCCTCCTTCTTGTGCATGAAAGAACATGACTTCATGTCCCTCATGGTTCGAATCATTGTAGCATTCATGGCACATGGCACACGTCTCATCTGCCTGACAAGTTCTGCACATCCATACAATATCATTTTTCTTAAAGGGATACTGGCAGACCTTTCGAGGGGATGCGGATGCACATGCTTGTAACATTTCGAGTGCTTGTTGTGGAGACGATGCGGCTTGGTTTGTGACCATTTGCGTGAGCGGGACTGTCCATGGAGATGCATAAATCAAGTTGGCTTCCTCCTTGTCAAGTCCTTCGAGGCTTTCCAAGGCAGCACTGAGAACTTCTTTACTTCTCCTGGGCGTGGCCAAGGACAGTTCATATTCTTCCTGAGGCTGAGGTGGAAGGGGTTGTTGTGCTAAATCACGCAAACCAACAATGGATGGTACAACTTTGGGATAGAGGAATCCCGGAGGTGACTGGGCCATCCAGGCCTGTGTCGCTTGGTATGTTGCAATCTCGGTAGGATCAGTGATTTCGGTGGAACTATTGACTTCGGTTGGTACAGGTTTAGATTCAGGTGGCGGGCTTTTGACAGGGGCTGTGGTACTGCTGGTGTTGGCAGGTTTGCTAGGATTGGGATCGGCGGATGCAGCAGGTTTCTGTTCACTGCCAGCCTTTGGATAGAAAGGTGGATCCTTCTTCACTTTGGGAGCTTCCTTGGGAGGTTCCTTTAATTTCGCTGAGATAAGTAACAAGTGACGTGAGCTCGGGGGAAAGGTTGTGCCACAGACTACTACCGACTTGAATAAATGAAACGTACCTGCAGACCCCATCAAAAGAAGATCGAGGCCTTTGCCTTTTGCTTTTGCCAGGGCGCCCGCAAAGTCAATGGTTGACAAATCCGTTTCATCCTTCAAAACTCCCTTCCATAAGCCTGTTGTACATACATTGACATGGCAAAAACACTGCATTAGCACAGACAAAATGGCATCTGAAATAGAAGAAAGATCTTCCCTAAAAAGCTAGAAACGCTCACCTTTGCTCTTTGCCATGAGCTTCATCCGCTCTGCCGGAACACCAGTCTTCTCCTCGAGTGCATCCTTCAAGCCCTTAACACCGTCGGTGACAACAAGATCAACCTTGAAACTCTCCTTGTTCCACTTGACGTTGAGCGGTACAGTTTCTGTCATGGCCTCCAGAAATATTCTTGCTATTCCTACTCTGTCTTTCTACTCTTGCTAGCTAGTCTAGCTAGCTAATAGCTTGGTCCGTCCGCTGAATCCTTCGAATGGTGGATGAACTATGCTCTTGTTATGTCAAGACCAAACCGTCAGCAACAAAGTAACAACTTGCATCGAAAAGTTCCGAGCGATCGAGACATGGTCATCACGAGCAAAGATCTTTGTGGGTGAGAGTTGATGGGATGTATTCCTGGTTTCTCGTGACTGAACCCACCGTTAGCCAGCAAAGCTGGATACTTCGTACCGTGGGGAAGCATTGAAAGATCCTCTTACATTGGGTGGTCGGTGGGTGGGAACCGTACCTGGTACCGCCACCGGTCCGTACCACCGATACCCCTCCAATGACGGCACGCTTCACCCCATACAGTAGTCCACTACAAACTCATGATGCCGGTATCCATCATAATACTCAGATAGCAGATAGACTTGGTCATGAAGGAGATGAAAGAGCTTTTGCAAGGGCCGCCTGATGTCAAGGCGGAGAGAGTTTGCTGGGGCTGCCAAAAAGCTGAGCTGCCTGGCAAGAAATTCCAGCAGTGTCCTCAATGCCATCAAGAAGGCTTTATTCCAGCAGTCTTCTGCTCTCAGAAGTGCTTCAAGAAGGCTTGGCCAAGACACAAAAAATGGCATAACGAGGAAGCTACGCAACAGAAAAATGATGTTGCACTTGAACATAGTCTAATCAATCCTGACATTGTGAGAACTTGGGGATCGGAATATAACGATCTTTGTATGTCAGCAGAAAGGAAGACATCTGATGGAGAGATTGCCGGTGCCAAAAAGATACTTCGCAAAGCTCAAAAGCTGGAGCCACGAAGACCAGAAGCTTTTGATAGACTTGCTGAATATTTCTTTGCATCCGGACAAGAGGAAGAAGCCTGGTCTTGCTTGGAGGAAGCATGCAAACGCTGGGCATTTGTTGCTCTGACTGGGCATCTCGCTCAAGAACTGAATCAGTCTGGTTCTTATGCTATTGACTTTTGGGCTAATTGCATCGGAAATCTTACTGCTCAATACATTCAAAAAAGCGACAACCAGCAGAAAAAACCAAATTGGTGGCGCCATGATGCCATGCTCAAGCGAGTCACAAAGGTGGCGCTCAATACATACACGAAAAGGGACAGGGCTGAGATCGGTGAGAGCATTTTCCAGTTGACGAATGGAGCTGAGCACGGCGAGAGAATTTTCCAGTTGTCCCGCATGCATGCATACGCTTTGTCAGGCCAAATCACTCAAGGAATCCTTAACAGCAAGCTTGCGTTTCATGGAACATCTCAAGAGTTGAAGGAAGCATCTGCTCTATTCAAGTATGTATCAGAAAAGGATGAAGCCAATGCTGTTTTATTCCAAAAGTATTCTGCCGTAGCAATGGTTGGTGCCACAGCAATGGAGCATGCAGAGGAGGGCAGAGAAGGTTGCACTGATGTGGAGAGGGGCGAAGCTGGTTTGTGGGTTTTGATCCATGGTCTTGTAAGTCCTTCTGGTTTGACAGTGAATGGCAAATTTGGCACTGTCTGCTTGGATGGGTTGGAAGCGAGCCGAGTTGCAGTGAAGGTGGATGGAATCAGCGCACCTAAACGGCTCAAACCCAAGAATCTACTGGAACTTCCGTTTTCAGAGAAGACAGTGGCCCTTATTTCAACTTTGATGGAAGATGACCAGTTTAAGTACGTGAGAGTTTCCAGAGAACTGGAATTTGCTCACGTCTCGGTGGAACGGATGTGAAACTGGGTGCCTCCCTTGCGTCACGTTCTGCTCCCAGCACTTGCTCGTAGCCCATCGATCGTTGCATTGGCTTGGGTTGGCTAGGAAATCAGTTTATGGACAATTGGCTGCCGCCACCAATAGGCGGAGCAAACAGCTGGAGGTTGATTAATTAAAATGGAAATAATTGTGGCTACATACCATGCCTTCGTAGCAGGGACTACTTCTGGTTGCTTTCCTTGAACATGTGGGCTTGGATTATATCTTCATGGATTTATGTTACAACTGTTACAAAATAATGCTACAAGCGCCGGCGGCTGCAACCATCCAAAGGAGCATACCGCCAGAAGGATTCGTCATCCTCCTTGTTCTTTTCAGTTATAATCTTCATCAAGGCACGTGTGGCCTTGCAAGTCGCTGCTTGTTGCGTGTTCCCGACATGAACCTTTGCTCTCTGGCTGTGCTGTTGCGACAACATTCCATTGTGCATTACTACAACAGACGTTTGCGTGGAAAGCACCTTGTCCCCAGTGGGAAGTGACAGAACAGAACTGGAGTCACTACCATCGCACGAGGGCTGCCTTGTCAGTGCAACGATCCCGTTATCTTGTTCGGTATCAGCAGCTGGTTGGCTTGCGCACTCCCTCATGACATTGGAATTGGATTCGGACGAGCCAGCGCCTGGGAGTACAAACGAGGGGAGCACATCTTGCTGATCATCAACATCCTCATGTTGTCCTCGTGGATTGCCAGGGGATTGACGGGGTTGGCTTTGGCACCCGTTGCTTTGACTGTTAATCCCCGACGATTCTGCTGAAGATTGGCCAAGGAGAAACAACGAGGTCTTGGGCAACACTGGGCCTCCCTCCTGGTTCAACGTGCTGGCGGATGACTGTTCATCTTCGCCCTTCGATCTCTTTGGCTCTTCCTGTTGGGTATCAGATGGTGGGGGAGCGGTATCCCTTGGCGTGAAAAAGTCATTCTCACCGGACGATTGCTGGCAATACGGTTCTTGCTGCTGTGTGCCTGGATTTTCTACTGGCGCAGTCTGTTCTTTTGACGGGCGCTGGCTCACCACCGATCGATGGGGTTTGGTCGAAAGCAGTTGAGATATTGGATCATTGGTTTGCGTGCGTGGACAAAGACTGCTGCTGGCCAATCTGCTTCCGTCTTGTCTCTCTGGCAACACTGATCGTTGGGATTTGGTCGAAAGGCGTTGGGATTTGGTCGAAAGGCGTTGGGATTTGGTCGTAAGCTGTTGAGATATTGGATCATTGGTTTGCGTGCGTGGATGAAGACTGTTGCTGCTGGCCACTTTGATTCCTACTTGCGTGTCAGCTTCCCGTGCACGCGGTTTCGTCGCAGTCTGTCGACTTGAAGAAGACACCCTCTGATCCATGCAGCTCTCTGAATGATGTGAAGATTGCAATGATCGCGGCTGTGAGAATGGCAAGGCTCGCGGTCGCAAATGGTGGTCGGATTTTGGTTTTGCGGTTGTTGTCGACCGCTGATGCGCAGTCAGGTGATTCGATGATTCCCATTGATGACAAGACGACCGCGGTGATTGCAGGGAACGTTTTTTGGGCTCGCGCCTTCGGGGTTGCCTTTTTGTGATTGTGTCTTCCACTGACAGCTCCTTATAATCTCGTGTCTCCAAATAGTCGGCAATGGCGGAATTCGGAGGCGTAGGCTCGGAGGATTCCTCGCGACTGGATTGCGAGAGTGACAGCAACCGTTTTTTGGTTTGCTTTTCGTGCCTTTCACAACGATGCTGTTGTTTGGACTTTCGACATGGAGATGGGTCCTTTCGTCGTGTCTGCCACATAGCCGGAGGTGAGTCCTCCTGGCTGGACTGCGATTCAAACATTCGATGATTCGTTCGTTGTCGTGCAGATTGTTGTTGTGTTTGCCTACCAGCAGACTGTTTGCTCTTCTTGGTCGGCTGGGATGCCGGCGAGGATAACGAGTCTTCTTCTTCGGGTTCTCTTTTTCTCTTGTTGCGTCCATTCGTTGTACTCTTGTTGTTGGCAGCCGGTGAGTCCCCTTGTCCTGTAGATTGTTCCGCAATAAACTCCAACTGAAACTTGACCCACGGATCCCTCGCATTGTCCCCAATGGATACCGTTTTGCGACCATCTCCCTTTTTCGTCGCGGAAATGTGCACAATCTCTGGTTTCAACCCCAACACATCTATTTCCCCCGTTTCATTGACGTAAATCATTTCCTTGGAAATATCGCGCACATGTTTTGCTAATGGCCGACACCGATTCCGACACGGTGACGACGGGGCCCAATATTTATTTCTTCGGTCTTCACTAGTAAATTCTTGCGAACAATGAGGACAAGCCCTCCACCACCATGTAGATAGATTGACGCGTCCCAATGTCACGGGAAGACGTCGCTTGACGGAAACCACGTAGGAATCCTCCTCGTCGGAAAGAGGTAGCGTGCGGATGCGAACCTTGGAATAGTGCTGGTTGCGACGCTCTTTGACATCATTGTCGTCATCATTGTCGTCATGATCCAAGAATGAGAGACGTTTCTGCCGGTGATGCGCCTTGCAAATCAGCCGACGTCGCAGAGAAGCTGGAGACATGCTGTGGTCCCATCCAGAATTCTTTGAGAACTGTGCTGTGCTTCTATGTCATAGTATTCTTGCCAAGTGATGCCATCCCCTCTCGGCTCTCTTCTTCTTCTTCTTCAGCTATCTTCTTCTTCTCAATAACATTTGATTCTTGGGTGAGTCCTTCTGTTGTCTGAATAGCGTTATCGTTGGTTCGTTGGACCTTGCTGCTTCCATGGGAGTGATTGGATGCTAGGTACCGGTACCCTGTTGCCGTCGCTTGTGATGATGAGCGATGACAGCAGCGCGAGCGCCTTTCAGCAAAATAAGGCGCGACGAGCCGCAAAAATTACGTCTCAATGAGACGACGCACCTTTTGGTTACCCCCTCAGTTGCACTCTGAAATCGATTTGCCGGCGTTTACTGTGGAAAATAGAGTAGCCGCACTTCAGTTGCAGAATCAACGGTCATGTGCTTCGAAAGATTTAGATCGATTCGTGGATAAAAAGAACCGTTGAAGGTTCTAAGGTTAAGGTTAAACTAATTCAATGGCATGCGCACATACCGGTACTGGTATCGTTGAAGGTGCAGCACTGACTTCTCTCCCTCATTGAATTGCTATGGCAAACAGGAGAGAAATCCAAGCTTGGCGGACAACAATGGTGAGTGCTTTATCCAATCGGCCGATCGATCGAATCGATTCGAGGTAAGCCTATTATCAAGAGTGTTAATTGAAGGTACAGTGCTGACTTCTCTCCCTCATTCAATTCCTATGGTAAACAGGAGAGAATTCCGAGCTCGGCCGTCAACAGGCGAGTTGTTTTAATTATTCGAGTCGATCGTTTGCACCTCTATTATCCTAGCCTCACTCAAGCCGGTCGTCTTCGGTGCAGATTCGAAAGCCATCCCTCATTGAATCCTATGGACCGTGGGATGGTAGTCAGTTCTCGGCCCATGACGGCCAAGTTGGTGCAATGGTAAGTCTCCGGTCGTCTGCAGTTGAGCACAGAAAACAAAACTCATATCTATTTGTTGTTTTCTCTGCTGTACTGCTGACGGCCGAGGAAATCCCATTGTCGAACGAACGAGGAAG
>CAICTM010001084.1:0-37896 GCA_903772945.1 Seminavis robusta | reverse complement strand
GGGCCGTCAAGGACATGCGGCCAAGGGCGAGTATGAAGTGCATGCCAAGTACTACGCATCCCACCAAGATTCGGCCTTGACGGGCAGCACGAGTGCGGTGGTTTGGACAATTGAAACGACGGACAAGGGCCAGAAAGACGTCAAGTTCGGCTTTGTTCGTTCGAACACACACAAGGAGAAGACCCATGTCGTCACCGCCGTGTGCCACGATGGGCCTGGTCCCCAGAAGCGTCAACGTCGTTAAAAGCCGACAGCGGGGCCTGCACTTGTTTCGCGCCTATTGCCTAGTGATTAGTTAAAGGCTATACTGGCAAATCGCTTCCTATTGATCTTGCGGTAACTCTCCATGTAGCCATGGCAACGATTCGGAGCAAAAACTGTAGACAACCACTGGCGGCCACTTTGACAGAACGCAACCAAGCATCGGAGGATCGACAGGATCCAAACAACCCAAAAGCGCACGACACACGACACCCCTTGGTGGCGGAAACACTTTTTTAAAAGCCACTAAATAGAAAATCGCGCATGCTAACCCACGAAGACTTTCTGTGACTAAGAGGTTGATCTCATTGATAAATCTTTTGTGAATGATTGGAGAGCACCTGTTATTGTGCAAGCCGCACCTGGCAACAATTCGTCGTCTCAATTCGGTGCCGCCACTCGACTTTACCAGTACAAGTACCACCACGAGCCCCGATTGGATCATTCGCATGACCGAATGCAACTCGCCTTGCTCACAATTCTACCAGAACTTTTACCTGTAAACCGGATGCGCAGCGAAGATTTTCTAATAGGTAAATGCGGTAAATCGTTCTAAATTCAAATATTATACATTTTTAGGTATATTGACTCCATCTACCTTTTTAACTTCATTATCCTTTCATACAACGTATGAGCACGAAGAGTTTCTGTGACTACTAAGCGGAAGATCATCAGATAAATCTTTGATCCATGGCTGGAGTGTGCCGTGTCGTCTGGCACCAAATGCTGGATGTCGAAGCAGCACCTGGCGTGCGTCTGGCTCATCGTCGTGTCCTCCCTTTGATCTCCCATAAATTCTGCCACTTTCTGTGTATCACGCTATTACTGTTGATTGCTGGAGTTAGCTTTTGACCAGTGTTGTTGGTTCCTTGTTATCTTCCTTTGTGGCCTCAAGCATGAAGACCTGTTTCATTCTTTGGTTCGTCGGGGCCATGGGTTGTGCTAGCCCAACCTTTGCAGAAACAAACCTACTTGACATGGGTAATGACCTCAAAATTGAGGGTCTCAATGTTGCCGACCTGAAGCAGGTTACAGTGGAGCTACCACGTCTCGATGATGGCAAGGTCAGGAAATGAATTTGCCGATTGTGCTCTTCAGCTGGCCCGCCCTATTCGTTCTTGCAGCTCACAGACTGTTTGACTTGCTTCTGTTACACTTCTGATGATACAGGGTGGCGTCCAGGAGTACTCGACTGCCATCTATGAAGTGATGGAGGGCATTAATGATGTTAAGAAAATTTTGCAGGTGCAAAAGAGCCTGTCAGTGGAAAAATCCACCATGGAGGATCAAATGAATGAGTTTGCCAGTGCCACCATGATGCTCCAGAAAGCTGTCCATGACCTCCAACAAACACCAGAGTCTGAGATGGCATCAGCTGAGCTCCAGATGCTCATGCAACAGGTTTCTCGTGAGCTAGAAAAGGCACAAACAGTAGCAATTGATGCAAAGGAAGCCACCATCAAGGCCAGTGCTCAACGTCGCTTGTTTGACGAGGAAGCTAGCTACAACGATAGCACTGGCAGCTACAGTGGGAGTTTGACCTCACAGATTCCAAAGAAATATCGTACTCATTCCAAGCTTCGCCGTCATTTTCACATTCATGACAAGATTGCCAAGGGAGACCACACCCATTTGGATCACATACTTGAACGCTTGTCACCAAGCTATGCCATGCATGGCCGTAGACTGGAAAATAACACTGCTGAAACCATGAAAGAAACCTGTGAAAAAACTGTTTCCTGTGTGAAAGAGTTCTCTCTCTATGACTTCGTTGCACACTTTTGTAAGACTTCCCTGATTTCACATGGTTTTGCTCGCTTTTCCGGCTGATTTGACATTATTATCTCTCACCCTGAACCTGTCTCTTTATCCCTATTCAACTCTTTCTTGCTTCCCATATACCAGATGGTGACTATGTCAATGATGAGGGAGAGATTGATGACAAAAAGATGCCAAAACAGTCTAATAATTTTGACTTCTTCACGAAGTTGGAGAGTGTCAGGGATGCTGTGAAGGCAATTGATGACAATGGCCTGAATCAGACCAACTGTGCCACCTTTTTGAGAGAGATGCACCAGTAAGTATTGTTGTTATATCTTGGGATTATATATATAATAATTTCTGTTGCCCTCACTAAACCACCTTTCCCACCCATGTTCCAGATCTGAGATGGTAGAGCTCTACAATAAAACTTACTATGACCAGGTCAGTACTGCTTATTAATGTAACGCTGTTGTTGGGGAATCCAGTACCATTGATTTCCTGTTCTCTGACATGCTACTGTGTTTGCTGCATGCAGTACAAAGGTCCAACCTGGCGGGAAATTTGTTCGGCCGAGGGCACAGCAAAGTACATAAAGCTGGAACAAATCAAGAAGCATGTTGGGTCTAATGTGGCATACCACTTGTTCGAGGACATGTCTTTGTGTGCTAACACTATAGGAGATCCTGTCCTATTTGACAAGAAAGGCCTAGCTCGTGTTCCAATCCAACCAAAAGTTGACTCAAGTGCTGCTTCAGATTTGAAGAACTTTGACAAATATGGTCAGCCCAACTTTCCAATCCAAGTTGAATCATTCTTCAAGTTTGTAAGTCTCGAGGTCTTGGGTTGCTGCGCCTGGAATTGGTTTTCCATCTTGGTCCAACAACATCTCACACTGAACACTTTTGCAATAGGAATCAATTGACATCATTAACAATGAGTACTTTGTGGGAGAGTGCTACAACAAGACCAATGCCTACTTCAAGGAAATCTTGGAAAAAAGTAACTTCAACATCACAAACACAGGTGCTCTGAAGAGGACTTACCCAGAAAAGATAGTTTGGGATTGTGATTGGATTTCAGCTGTTGGCAATGGCTACAGCAACTGGGATTGCACAGTGAAAATCGATGAAAAGGACCTCTGTGGGAAAGTGAAATTTGTAAACAATGTGCACCCTTCTACAGGAGTTGCAGATGGTGATGGGATCAAGACGCAGAGCATCAAGAGCTCCATCTATGAGTTGGGGAGCTTTGACATGGATGATGCAGTTACCCTGCTGCTAGGTCCAAAGACCAGTGTTGGGTTGGTGTGTGCCTATGCAGAGACCAAGAAGGATGCCCCTGGCTACTGCTGCCTGGATCAACCTTGGGAACGAGAGGGAAAGCTGTTTGGAACAAGTGTAAGTTGAATGGAAAGGTCCTCCTCAACATGATTTGACACTCACTTAAACTGTGCTTGTGTTCAGTTTGAATGCAGAGAAACTGAATCAGCATGCCAACATGTGGCCAAGGGCCTTGGTGGGTTTTCAAAGGGTAAGATTCATTCATGCAAGTTCCACGGGACAAACAAATCTGGATCACTTTGCTCATAAACTCTTGCACTCCCACATGTTTTCCAGAGTCGTGTGCAGTGTACTCCGGAACCTACTGCTCAAAGCCCACTGACTGTAGTCTCTTGAAACAGTGTGTTGCAGATGAAGTTCAATGGGCAAGAGAAAACAACAAGACTACATACAAAGGGTTTTTGTTAGACGCCCCAGACCTGAAGGATGTCACTAGTGTTGATGAATGTGGAAGATTCAAGGAGTATTTTGGGGCAGAATCAAGAGATCCTGACCTGTATGGAGTGTGCGAGGATATCCAGTACCTCAGGTGAGCATTTGATGCATGTGGAAGTTGTATACTGCTGCCACAGATTGTTGCTCAATCTCCAAGTTTGTCTTGGTGAAGGTACAATACAAATTTTGAAGCTCTAGATGCAAACAAACCTAAAGTTGCTCAATTGGCAGAGTTGCCAAAAGGAACAGCACTGGTGGCACCGACAGAGCGTGAGTGTATGCATCTCTTGACACTTTGGCTTCACAATCAGTCATACTAACCTTGATGGTCGTAGCTGAAAATGGAGATGACTACTTCAACACTTGGATTCGAAGCATTCTTGCCCTGGAAACAATTACCAATACTGCTTCAAAGGTTTGGGAGGCAATCAAGGAAGCCAAAGTGACCTGTGAGGCCATGCCTTTTGATTTCTTGAAGATACCCTGCTTAATTGCTTGGTACGTCTTGGTAGTCATTTCCTTTTTGTCCTATTGGCTTGGTGAGCAGGTAAGTTTGCCTAGTCCTGTTTGAAATCAAAGAGCTTGTGGACTTATACTGACAACGATTGGGTTTCTCAGGCCGTGGCAATAGCCAATCAACAATATGGCAATGCACAGATTAGTGACAGGCAGATGTATGTGATTTTGGAAAACACCAAAGTGCTCTACAAAAATATGAAAGCTGTTGATGACAATGTGGCTGCTAAAACAGGTGGCCTTCAGGCTAGCTTGACTACAGTTAATACTGAAGTTGGCAAGATCCAAACGGAGTTGGCAGCTGTCTACAAGCTCATCAAAAGTGGCTCTAGTGGGTCAAGACGAAAGCTTGGAACCAGCCTTTTGGAGACTGACATGACTGAAGGCCTCGACAGTTTTGACAGCCAAGAAGTCTATGTCCCTCCTTCTCTTGGTTGGGAGAAAGACCAGGAGACGCAAAGACTCAGTGTTCCTGGTAAAGTCTTTCAGTCTACTGATCAAGCAATCCAATTCCTTCACAGCTCTCTAAGTTTACAAGAAGATGGGACCAAGCTGGATATCAAGGAGGTTGATGTTACAAGTTGTGAGGCAGTCTTTGATGTCCTGCCCACTAAGGAAGAATCTGTGGGCAATGCCACTTCAGTCAAAGCTGCAGTGGACAGCAAAGCACCCGCTGTGAGCTGTGGCTTCTTCCTGGATTCCTCTGTTGCTTCTGTATCCCATGATGGCAAGACCCTTCTGCTGTCTGATCAAGGGACTGGTGGTCTCTTGGATAGCAGCTTTTCTTACGCTGTTCAGGTAGGTTGGCTTCTTTCTGGACTTTTGATCATCTTGTATCAATTTAGCTTCTGGGCTAACCTGTTGCACTGTGCCTCTTTCATAGGATGACTGCTCCAAATCTGTTGATGTTGATGTAACTGTCGTCACTAACCAATGGGATGAGAAGACTAGCTGTGTTTTGGTGGAATCAGATTCGGATGAGGCCAATATTCTGGTTGCCCCAACAACGTAAGTGTATTGTCATGGAATTCCTTTCACAACCCAATTTATGTAAGAGCCAGTCTGATGACCACCACCACCACCCCCTTCCATAGGTGCAAGAGCAGAGACAGCCTTTGCTACTCCAGCTCTAGTACCAATGAGCGCCTGTATGAGATTCGTGTTACTGCAACCGATGCCTCTGGGTTGGTGGGAAGAGATACCTGCCACATTGTGGTGTTGCCCTCGGATAGTGTGGAGCACAAAGAGGCACTCTCCAGCATAAAGACATCTATTCGTGGTGCTGGGCCGGACAAAGTAGCTGAGCTCCTTGCCTCATCTGCCTCTACAAAGAAATTCAAGGTTGGCAGTCTCCAGGTTACAAAGGAAGGAGAGAGCTTGTGAAGTGCTTTGAGTGAGTCTGGATGTAGTACCAGAAGAGGCAATGCCAAGATGAAAGCAAATCCAAAGGAAAACGAGACAAGAGCAAGATGAAAACAAGAACGAAAACAAGAACGCCGAACCCACCCATCCATTGCCAGGCCTGACATGGCGGAACCAGGGAGGCGGATTTAGTATATGATTACATGCAATACATGTTTAGGAGAAAACCAAGACGAGATGCCAATGATGAAAGTCGAAAGATCAAGTTGATGTTGGAATTCAAACAAAACCGCAATAATGGGCAGAAACAAGCCCCCGATCACAGCAATAGGCGTGATTAAGTAATACATAATAGCAATACGAATAATGGACTCATTTTATTTGACGTAGGCGCATACGATGATGCTTGGCCTTGAGGGAACGAGGGGACACAAGGGGAACGGCATACTAAACTGCGACGCAGCAACGCCAGCATACGATGTCATCATCACACTACGGGTACACGGCAAATCACCATTTCCCAGACTGATTCATTGGCGGAAAAGCACTCTACTGCCAATCCTGAACGGGCCATTTGCGAGACTCGACTCTTGTGCATGGGTGGACAGGAAGGAGAAGCAGATCGAGCGGGAGGATCCTTGACAGCTGCGCTGGGAGCCAGCACGACAATCCAAAATCTTTGGTTGTCGAGTTTTTTGGTGCGAGCCTTGCTTTCCCCGGTATCTGGGATGATCTCTTTAGAGGTTTTGGTGGCGTGTGTCTATTCACGCGCCCAGTTGTTGGATGAAGGGTTGAAAGTTCTAGCTGGCGGCATCGCTGGCGGCATCGCTGACAACAGATCGCTGAATCTAGCTAGTTCCGAGTTCGAATCGACGGGCCGGCCGATACGTCTCGAAGCTTCGACAAATCACGTCCATCCTTTTTAAAAAAAGTCTTGCCTGGTTTTTATTGCATGAGTCACTCGACTGTTACTCAGGGCATTAACCGAATCTGATTACGCCGGTAGATGCGGTAATATGTTTCATTAATAAACTTGTTCATTGACAAACATTACCTTTCCTATCCTGCTAAAATTAAGCTGTCTTCCCGATTGAGCAGATCGACGTTTTTGTTTGTTGACTGTTTGTTGTCAATAATAATTGGTCTTGTCCAGTGTCCACCTCTTCGTCGATCTATGACAAAAACAAAATACTAATTAGATAGTAACTCCCCATTTATACTAATTAGATATACGTTAAGGAGCTATCGGGCGGGTTGTGGCCTTTTCTTTCCCCCCAATTATACGAAAATTTGAGAGTTTGATGGTGACGGGGGTTTAGAGTATAGGTAGACTTTACTCACAACAGAAGTTTTTAAACATGAACAACCCTACAGGAAGCCCAGCAACTGAGAAGCAAGTCAAGGGACTGAGGAGGCAAGTAAATGGTACTAGTACTACAACAAACCATGGCAATGTTGCCACCATGGCCCCACTCGTGAAAGGTGGGCTACGTGGAGGTCCCAGAGGGACCACTGTTGGAGCTCAGTCAGTCACCCCTGATAGCGACAACAACAGCCCAACGGAAACATTGGAATATCGAGACAGTACAATGAACAACCCTACAGGAAGCCCAGCTATGGAAAAGCAAGTCAAGGGACTGAGGAGGCAAGCGAAGGCTCCTAGTACTGCAACAAACCATGACAATGTTTCGACAATGGTCCCACTCGTGGAAGGTGGGCTACGTGGAGGTCCCAAAGGGGGCACTGTTGGAGCTCAGTCCATTACCCATGACAGTGACAACAACAACCCAACAGAAACATTGGAATATCCTACAGTTGGGGCACGGACAGAAGCGCAGCAAGAAGCAGATCAGCAAGTCACACAAGAAGATCCACAGGAAGGCTTTGTGGTTGCTGCAGAGGCAACAAATCCCAACCCTAACCCTACTGATCCAAGTGAAGGTGACCACCCCGCAACAGAAGCTGTGACAGCCTACACTGTCAATGATCATGGGAATGATCTGGAAGAACAACCTGAAGTTGTCGTTGCTGCCCCATTTAAGGAATCCAGATTCTGGAGGGGCTTAGCTATCTTGGCGCTGCTTCTTGCTATTTTGGTTGGAGTTGTACTTGCCATTGTCTTTACAAGGAACAATGGAGATGATCTGGCTGCTGCTGGGTTAGGGCAGTCAGGCATGGCATTGTTTCCAATGATATCTGCATCCCCAACCGGATTTCCTTCCATGGTACCGACTTCTGAACCTTCCTTGGCCCCAACAAGATCTCCTCTTCCATCAATGGCCCCATCCACTGCTCCAACAGGATTACCCACAGTGGACTTTTGTCACTTTGGCATCAACATGACCTGTGCGGAACTCTACTCTGGGGAACCCTGTGAGACTATCTACCCTGATTATCCCACTGCAGATGACTTCGAAAACTGTGAAAGTGATCCAATTGAAATCCTAATTTCATACACAAAATTGGATTGCATCAGCACCAACAACTTTCCAGGATTTGAGCTTCTGCTTTCATGTCAAGACTTCAATGGGGGACCACCCAACCATGAACATGCTTACCTCCTTGTCACTCCCATCCAAAACAACAGCATCGTTTATTTTGAAGGACCGGTTCGCCGTTTTAGGCTATTTTCACTCCGGAATCCACTGTTGGAGCCAATCTCAGAAACTCTAAATTTTTCTCTTTATTCTGTCAACAATGATCATTCAAGCACTGGAATTCTCCTACAAGAAGTAATCGTTGAGTTCTCCTGTTCAACAAGTAAACTGCAGGACTTCTACGGTGCAACACTGTTCAGCGCCATGAGAAGCATAGAACAAGGATATGTTTCATCCATTCATGTAACCAACCCTTGGTTTGAATTCAACTTCCGGCTACGTGTGGCCAATGAAGGGGTCTCCTCAGCAATCATAACCCTTCTGACTCAAGCAACCAATTTTAAACCATTCTTTTTTAACTTCACTGATTTGGTTGCATCCAGTGATGCCAAGGGACTGCTCCATCCAGGTGATGAAATGGTTTTGGAATCAATCATTTCTGTGGAACTAAACGATGAGAATCACTTTAATTTCCTTACAACCATCGCTGGCATTTCAGAGGGTAACACAGCTTGCAGTCAGGTGAGCCTCCTTCAAGTCACTTTTGGGCGCCGACTTCCAAGTATCTTTGAGTCAGAGGGTCCATCCAGTACGCCCACAGGGGCACCAACAGGCTTTCCCAGTATCATTGATGAAACAACTGCATTTGACGATGTGAATTCAGGAAACTCCATATCTGACAATTTTTGTGACATTAATGCGACCATTGAATGTGTTGGGAAAACTCTCCGTGGTGCTGAAGAATGCAGCACACTTTTGGCATGTCCTCATCCTTTCCCATCAGCACTGAACATGACTTTTTCGGGGCAAAACTGTGGTGACACGTCAGAATGCACCGACTTTTTCCATGGTGTAGCCAGTGTTGATCAAGCACTTGTAATCATACAAGTGCAGGACAGCCCGTTGCTGGAGCAAAATGTCACAAAGGGTGAAGCAATCATGCTCCAGTCTGACTTTGGATTGGGTCCATCCATCGACATATTGGTTCTGGACATCAATCGCACTCGACGTCTCCAGCAGCAACGACTTTGGACCTGTCCAACAGATGATGCAATAGTGGACACTCCACATGGGGCCTTCACGATCAATGCCATCGCTCCGTCTATTGCAAGGAGACCACTTGCAGCCATCCAAGTGCAAGTCCGCATTCGGAATAATAGTGGCAACAACGACATTGCCAACTTGACAACAGCAACAGCCAGCACCCCATCTGGCGACAGAAATTTGTTGCCAGACCCATTTGTTCTCGTTGCCCCAGGTGACGATGTTGTGCTTCCTCTTTCCAGTGACCGAGTGGACGATTGGATTGCCAAACACCCCCACGGAAATCTTACGATGTGGTCAGCTGTGGTATCTGGTGTCACCGAAGGTGGGCAGCGTTGCCGGGCCAGTGACTCTCTTCAATTCTAGCTACTTCATTCCTATTCTATTAGCTACCTTGTAGTTTGCACAATTCATGTACTGCACTACTAATTTCCTACTTCTGTCTCTGTACTAGCCAATTTTAATCAAGCTCGAGCCGTTTGGTGAACTGCAACCACACCGGGCATTCTAGAGGAGGGAAAATGGGTCTGCTAGAGTACGGTAAAGGGAAATTACAAAACGTTTGCTCGTTTCCTGCACCGGTATGGTCAGCAAGCCCAGATTGACCAAGGGCTTCGGAGCAAAGAGTGTCAATCCAACTCCAAAGCACTGTCTCCGTGAAAGGAATCACTGTGCCTGCTCTACCGGTACCCGACAATCGAAAGGCCAGTTTTGCTTTGGGAGAACAAGGGACGAATCCCTCAAGTTGATTGACTCTCCCCACGATACCTGGGAGAATGACAGCTAGCGAGTAATGAGGTTTGGTATATAACTCTAGCTAGTATAGGAACCACAATTAGTTACTGCTTGTTGACACCAAAGAATCCTCATGATTCTCTGCTGGAGGCTTTGGGCACGGGCTTAAGCAGCAAAGGGAAACCATAACAACAGCAAACTTGTCACCATCCAAGTTGAACCAAAGATGCATCCGTTCCTCGACGAAACGCTGGAACTCGTGCTATCCGATGCACCATTACTGCTTGAATCTCCATCCTCCTCGTTTCCAGCATCGGTACTACCAGTGCTATTCCCGGATTCCTCACTGCCGTCGTCGGCATCGCTATCACCAGCATCGGTTGTTGTCGGATCATCATCATCATCCTCCGGCACAACTCCAAAAAAGACCTGAACGCGTCTCAACAGTTCTTCATTGGCAGCAATGTGCCGTGCCATTTCTGCCAACGGCTCCATGGTGTTGTTGATGATGGTTTGTCCGGCAATAAACGTCGTAATGGGTTCGTTCAAATTCAACACTAGGATTTGTACGTTCTGTCCCGCCCGGATCCCGAACGCAGGATTGTCAATTGTCGTGCCCGTCAACAACTGCGTGGTCATGTTGCTCCCTTCAATCGGTTCCAACGAGTCGATCAAATCTTGTTCGCTCAGCGTGTCTCCAAAAAACTGCGCCGACCGACGAGGCACTTGCGACGACGGGATCCAAATGTACTCCCCCGGGGCAATGCCGTCATTGAAATCGGTGGCATAATACTGCTGTAGCTGTGCCGTCACGTAGGTGCTGTTAATGTATTGTTGATTGGTATTGGTGAGTACCATTTTGAGTGTTTTGGTCAAATTGGCGTCGGCTCGTTGATGATACTGCGCGACATTGATTGCCACGGATGGATTGTCGACAAACCCACCATCGATAAACCATCCATCGGTAGCCCCACAGGGTTCTGGCCATTGTCCACACACGGCAACATTGTCCATAATGGGTGCATTGTAAATGGCCCCCACGGCTAAATCATACCCAATCAAAACAGCCAAACTGCTCACTCCTTCGGCTTGATGAATGCCAGCTCGTGGTTGGGACCATGCGTGTGCAAATGTGGATGGAATGGTCGGACTGGCCGTTCCGACCGCCGCCGAACTGCAGGATGCCACCTGTGCCACATTGGCGGCGCCACCAAAGGGGAGTTGCATAATGTCGGCGTCGTTCGTAGTGGCATCCGTAACAACAATGTCGTCCGCGGCAATAATGGCCGTAGGTTCATCGTCGGCATTGAAATTGGCGCCAAAGAGACTTCCCGTGCTACCGGGATATAAAAAGTAGGGATCCCACGTATCAAAGTCAAAATCGGACGAGACGGATTCCGCACCCGCGACCACGACATTGGACGAATCGGAATCAAAGGTGGCATATTGGAATCCGACAAAGGTATCATTGACAATGTAGGCGGCCGAGATGGGGACCGTGTAGAGATTGCCCACGGCGGGTCCCAAGTAGACGGTCAAGTCTTCGGTACTGTTGACGGTTTCATTGCGGACTCGGGCCGTAGGAGAGAGTGCCGTTTGAATCAGCATGTCCGTGTTGGGCAGTGCCTTGCCTTGCGCCGTGGCCGGCGTTTCGTTAAAGTTTCCTTGGTGACCATAGTCCATGGCGGCTTCTTCTAGCATTTGTCCAATAAAACTGGTCCAATCTCCTTCAAAGGCTTGAAAGAGATCGAAGAATTCCGTCAAATAGGCGAGCGTGGTATCTTCAGTATTTGTCGTTGTGGTGGTTGTTTCATTGGTGGCAATATCGGGGTCCAAATCAGACGTGTTGGTAATATCATCGAGGGTTTCTTCCGGCGTGAGAGGAGTGACTCGTTGGAGCAACTGTCGGTAGGATGTCATCCACTGAATGGTAAAGTCGTACAGATCCTGGGGTGATTCGGCCATGGCCGTTTGTTGGTAAAATGCCGGAGAATAAAAGAGTTGCGTGGAAAACCAAGCGCCTCCACTGTTGGTGGCCTAAGAAGAATTTATAGAAACAGTGAAACAGGGATAGAAGTTCAGATGCGTTAGTTGGCACTTGCATTGCAGTGTGACTGAATACGGTATAGTCTATAGCTATTTGGATAGACTTACAATTTGCGCAAAACGTGAAGAATCCTGGTTGAAGAGTCCGGCTTGTCGAAACAAGTTTACGTAGCCCACACAGGCAAACATGGCCCGCCATCCTCCTCCTGTAGAACTCCACACAAACACTTCATCCTCGGATTGGGCGTTGCAAGAAGACGGTAAAAGACCGTGCAATGACAAGCACAGCCAAAGCACGGCAAACGGGATGGAGCGGAGCATGGTGTGCCAACTACTCAGTAACTTTCAACAACTGATCTCAAATTTTTTAAAATGGAATGACTACAGTATTGTGCGATGCTCAAGGCCGTGTCAACTTTTTGAATGGATGACCAGGGAGATCCCAGCAGCAGCATTATGCAGTCTCGACAGATGTCTCAACCTTCCAGATCATTGCAAGGCAACGGCTTCGCAGGAAAGATCCAATCACTTTGAAAAAATGAGCATGACGTCATCGCAATCTAGCTAGCAAAGACACGGAACTTGCATTGCTCAACAGCCAGCACAGCGGATGGCACAGACCTCTTTTTATCTCCCTCCTCACCGAAATAGCGCAACTCTTTATTGTTGAACCGAAGCCGGTGTCAGCTTATTGCAAGAAGGGCATCAACAATTAACCGATGCAGCAAAAAGAGTTCTTGCTTGTCAGAGTTCTGGTTGTGTGAATATTCCTTATAATATATACTTTCATCCTGCATTTGAGTGAACAGAGAAAGGAGAGGGAGCAGCCCTATCACGTCTGTTGACTTTTTTGTGCATCCGAGGACGTCCCTCGATCCGTCGTCACTCCTATACGATTTTCTAATTTGGTATCAATGGCTGCTCCATCAGATCAACAGGAAGGCGAGGGGACTTCACCCCACCAACCAAAAGGCAATGGTGGACATCAAGAAAAATCATCATTTGACGAACCAGCGTCGACGCAGATGGATACTCTTGGTGTGAGCGTCCATCACCTCGAACATATCTTCTTGGAGAGAGAGATTGGAAAGCCAACAAGGAGTGCCATAACAGAGAAATGTCTGTCCAGAGAATCAAAGATCTATGATATCGAGGATCTGCAAGGTCCTCCTGGAGTCATCCGCAGCAAAGGAATCAACATTGTTTGTCCAATCGATGGAAAAATGGGTGCCGCTTATGTCCATTGTCTGCAAGGAGAGGATCATGTGGGAAAGGCAACTCATATGCTCAGCTATTCCTGGAATTACACGATTGGAGATATTGTGAATACTCTAACAGATTTTTGCCTCCAAAACAACCTCAATCCAAAGCGAACTTACATCTGGATGTGCTGCCTCTGCGTAAATCAACACAGAGTCGTAGAAAATTCCACTCAGCAGAAATCAGGAATGATTGCCCCTACCAAGATGGATTTCTTTGCCATTTTTGGAGAACGCGTCAAAAAGATTGGTCATTTGCTGGCCATGATGGCTCCATGGAAAGCACCCATCTACATCACTCGAGTTTGGTGTATTTTCGAGATCTTTACGGCTCACAGGATGGGTGGTTGCAAGGTGGATATTGTCATGCCACCCAAGGAGAAGCAATCTCTAGAGCAGGATGTTGTTGATAATGAAGGAGGCATCAATACTCTCTACGAGACACTTGGCAACACTAAAGTTGAAAATGCCAATGCATCAGTCGAAAGTGACAGGCTGTCTATTCTTGGTCAAGTACAATCGGACGTTGGATACTCTGTGCTCAACAATCTAGTCAATGACTTGTTGCGTGGATGGATGCAAGGCGTCCTGACTCAGCTGGTGGAGACCAGAGAAAACACATACGATAAGGACTATGTCGAGTTCTGCAACCAAATTGGGGTTATCTTAAGAACAAATGGAGAACACAGTGCAGCAATGAAACTCCACCAGACTGCTCTGACAATTTGTGAGACTGTTTTGGGCAAAACACACGAAAAAACTGCAGAAACTTACAGCAACATTGGAGAGGTATTGCATGATATGGGTGACTATGAAGGTGCCTTGTCGAAGTACGAGGAAGCGCTTGCCCTTATATTGTCAGTGTTTGGCGAGAATCATTCTGATGTCGCCTCTGCCTACAACAACATTGGGTTTGTACTCGATGATATGGGTGACAAAGAAGGTGCTTTGGCCAAATACAACCAAAGTCTTGCCATAACAAAGTTAGTATTGGGCGAGGAACATGAGAATGTGGCAACCACCCACAACAATATCGGTCTTATTTTGGCTGAGATGGGTAACTTTGAAGGTGCTTTGTCAAAGTATGAGGAAGCTCTTGCCATCATGTTTTCAGCATTGGGCAAGAATCATCCCAGTGTGGCATCCACCTACAACAATATTGGTTTTGTTTTGGATGAGATGGGTAACTATGAAGGGGCTTTGTCAAAGTACAAGGAATGCCTTGCTATTGAATTGTCTGTATTGGGAAAGAACCATCCTAATGTGGCAGGAACCCTCAACAACATTGGCTCTGTTTTATATAGCATGGGTGACTGTTCTGGAGCCTTGTTGAAATTTGAGGAGTGCCTTGCCATTCGGGAGCCAGTTTTGGGAGCAGATCATCCCAACACGAAGAATAGCCTGGAGTGGATTGAAGTTATCAACGGAAAAATGCAGCAACCTTGATTCTGTGGCTAGTTTGCCTACTCTGCTGTTTGCACTGTTAATATACTAAATATGATTTGTTGGGTTGTCTTGAGCAAGTCATTTTGGGTGTGTAGGGACTGTTGAACTTTCCATGGATCCTGCACTTTTGTCGGAACCTACTACTAGTAGTCCTCTTCTTTGCCTAAGCCTGGACCCCCGCCCGTCGGCCTCTGTCGGCCGCCGTACTAGTAGGTAACTACTTCCCTGCTCTAGCTAGCTAGACCCCTTTCAAAAACCAATCACACAACTCGTTTTGGTTCGTGCCAGTATGAATTCTTGTCCGTCCACGGGCATCATCTCTTTTCCGACCACGTGGGTTGTCTTCAACTCGTTCTCGGTCTCCTCTTGCTACCCTTCTCATTGAAGCAAATTGGGAAAATGGGTGTCTGCTTTTCATGGCTGCATCTGCGTTATTATAATTGGCAAGGAACAGCTTATTGTTGCGTCGATGGATTGATTCACGACATGAAAGCCAACGAACATCACGAAGGAAGAAGCCAATGGATCCTCTAAAGTCGTCCAGTTGAGGCGGAAGAACCTCGATTACAACGGTACGAGAAGCAGCCAATCCTCCAAAATCCAAAGGAGCTGTCACTTGGATGGGAACGATCTAGGCGGTTCCTAGTGCATCTTTGAGTCACAGTTGGCGTAGTCTTTACGTGAGTAGTTGAGAAGGGAGGCAACTGTGTTTATTGTCTTGGGAAATGAGTGTCCATAGTTTTGACCAATGTCTGCATAGAAAGTCTGTGACGAGAACTGGTGGACACTTACTTCTGAAACCGTAGTTAAATCCGTTTTGAAGTAAATCAAGCTACTCGTAAGGCGCAGCAGCACCTCACTGGTATTGATAACGCTCTCACCACCGCGATTGCTGCACACAACCCCTGCAACAGATCTGTTCCCCATCACGCAACAGATCCATTCGTCACGAACGAAAATGAACCCAGGAACCCAGGCAAAGAGGACAGCATCAAAGCCATACCTCTACCTTCATACCGAGACTGCATGATCCTTATTTGTTACAACAAGAAGTGCAGCATCAGTTGAACATTACTAGCTAGTACTAGTATTAGTAGTTGGTTTGTTAAGAAAGATGGAGAATGACAAGGTGATGAAGATGGAGGAGGAAGAGGAAGAAGAACAAGATCGCAAGCTACCAGCTGTGGAAGACCATGGGACTAAGAGAGGCAACGAGAAGCTGCCCGTAGGTCCCAGTAGCAGCACTACGTGTGGTACTAGTACGGAAAGAACGGGCATGGTGGCCGTGGGAGTGACAGTAGCTGCTGATTCTATGGTCGTTCCAGCCGTTGCCTCTCTCCCGCAGCGGACAGGTGACCATGATACTGGTACCAGTGCCGGTACTACTAGTAGTGCTGCCCTGATCAAGCAAGACATGGAAACCTTTGCAGCTGTGACCAATGCCTTGCCATCATACTTGCCTCAGACAAATCCTCAGACAAATCCTCAGACAGAGGCAAAAATGAACAAAAAGCAGCAGTTGATTCAAGATGATTCTGAGCTCATTCAATCATGGGCACAAGCCACTAGCCACAATGGCACAAGCACAAACACAAACACAAACACTGACACTGCATCAGCTGTTACTCCCACAGCCAGAGATAATTCAAGGCCAGGGGCTTTTCCAGTTGGAAGTTCCTTGTTGGATCCACAAGCAGCCACAAACAATAATCTTGATCCAACTGACATGGAAAGGGGGACTCTGCCCGAACAGGAAGAAGACAACAGTGGACTCATGGAAGCCAAACCAGTCCAAGAAGAAGCAGTCCCCATTGAACTTCCCACCGCACAAGAATTTGATCAGGAACGTCATAGAGCCACCAAAAGTCGACAGCAACTTGTGCTTGCCATCAAAGGCATGGTTGTGGCCATGGGACTCCTCGTCTTGGTCATTGTCATTCCAGTTGTGCTCCTCCGAAAGGACACCAACACTACTACCACCAATCAGTCTTTGTCAATGGACGAGGATCAATCCACTCCTTCCAACCCTACCGTCAGCACCACCACAACCCCATCCCCCAATAATCGAACACAACTCGAACAGCAAATGCGGAGTCTGTTGCCACCCGAAACAGTGGAACGGATCAATATAGGAAACACCACGCCACAAGGGCAAGCCTTTCAATGGCTCGTACAGGAACCACTACCATCTTATGCGAATGATACAACCACCTTGCCGTACGATTATCCTGATTGGAGACTGGTACAACGATTCGCCTTGGCCACACTCTATTCTGCCACCAATGGACCCAATTGGTTCAACAATGATTTCTGGCTGGATCAGCATCATCCTGAACCTGATGACAGCAACAGCAATAGTAGTAATAGTACTACAGTCCGCCACAAAAGCAGCGAGTGCCACTGGTTCTCACGATACAGCTTTAACATTTGGCCCTACGATCAACCCCAACAAGAGTCTGCTTGTGACGACGACGACAATCATGTCTACACCAAGCTATCTCTGCATGAAAACAATCTGCAAGGAGAGTTACCGCCCGAAATATACCTCTTGACGTCCTTGACTAGTCTCTCGCTCTATGCCAATCCACGATTGCAAGGAACCATTTCCACTTGGATTGGTCAGCTGACAAACTTGCAGCGCTGGTACATGGCCGGTTTGAATGGCCTTTCGGGGACCCTTCCCTCGGAAATTGGAAAGCTCACCAACATACAAGACATTAGCTTGATTCACAATCGACTCACCGGAACCATCCCCACCCATATTGGGAGACTTGTCAACTTGACCAACTTTTTTGGAGATGGCAATCACTTGACGGGGACACTCCCTTTGGAAATCGGTGGGTTGTCCTCCAGTTTGCGACACTTTTATTTGTTTGGCAACACATTGACAGGACCGCTGCCTTCCGAGTTGGGGAATCTGGCCGTTGTCGAACAGATTGCCCTGGATGTCAATGCCTTTTCGGGGACCCTTCCCACCGAAATGGGTCGTCTTACCAACCTGGACATTTTCAATTTGGGGGAAAATAACTTTGTGGGACCCATTCCTAGTGAACTAGGTCTCTTGACGGCCAAACTGGGACATATCAAGCTGTTTGACAATCGGCTATCGGGGACACTGCCAGTGGAGCTCGCACAACTGTCCTCCACCTTGCAGCAGCTACGAATACATCACAACCACTTTTCGGGGACCCTCGCCAGTGAACTGGGGCTCTTGACAAACCTGGAGCGACTCCTCTTACAAAACAATAGCCTATCTGGATCCCTCCCTACAGAGCTAGCAGCATTGAGCACGGACCTGCTAGTGATGGATGTTAGTGGCAATCCCGGCTTGTCCGGGACTATTCCAGATGCTCTGTGTGATGTTGGGTGGAATATCACCTGTCCCTATTCCTCATGGGAATGCAAGCTGTCGTTTGATTGCTCTGTGGATCTTTGTGGTTGCGACTGTGCATGCTAGCAAAAAAAGTGGTAGAGTTCGAATCAACGAGAAGGCTCCTTCTTATTCTTATCGTTCCAGCGTGCCCATGGGCTGTAGCGCGAAACTATGTAGATAACACGAGTTGTACGATCCGAGCGATGTAGCCGATAACTTGCAACGCAACGATCCCATGCTCGTGGCTGCTGTTTGAGAGAGAAAAGTTTCCACGGTGCGAACTTCCACGAAGTAGAAAACGGTAGATTGGACCGCCCGCGATGACGCATCGTATCGAATGACAGGATTCCATCAACAGTTTCGTCGCCCCGACGAACTCTCATTCTAGTACATGTGGAACTCTAAGGGTTCCGTGCAACATTTGACCTACGATGGCAGCAGCAACAGCGCACTCAATGATCTCAAGTGTCGGACGAATGTCAAGCAATCAAACCTGTTAATTAAGTGCAACATGAAAACTAAGTAACTTTCTAAAGGGTGGTATTTCTTAAGGACTCGAGGGCGCCAAATGCACTACACTCCTCGGAATGTCCATCCATCTTGTCAGCTCGAACTTAAAGCTTCTAAAGGTTCTTCTCACCGCTCAACTTTGCCACAAACCAGTCCACATTCCAAGTTGGGGCACCATAGTGCACAGTCAACTTTTTGTGATGTTCCAAGTGCCCATGGGTGGATACCCAAAAGGATGGCATGTTCTGCTCCGACCAAGCTTCAATCTTGGGGGTGTGGATCGACAGATTTGTAAATGATGTAATGTAGAGTGCCAAGCGGACAGAGTCTTCATAGGGATTAAGAATGGCACCTGCCAAAGCAAAGGGTAAGATGTATGCCAACCAGTATTCAACAAAACCCACAGCATTGGCCACCATGGGAGTCACGTCTGTGTGGAAACGATGGTGGAACTTGTGGTACTTGTACATCCCAGGCGCAGTATGAAACATCTTGTGAGCCGAGTAGTAGCTGATGCTTTGTACAATCATGATTCCCAGCACTTGGAGAGCTACACTGCCATAGGAGTAGTCTTCATCCACTTTGCGGACAAGGAAGAGAGACGATGCCATGTACACGGGGATTCCATAGAGGTAATGGTTGATAAAATTGAGGACAACGGCTTGGAAGTAGAGTACCTTGTTGTTTGAAAGGATGATTTTGGTTGTACCAAATGAGTAGACCTCCAAGAGAAGCGTGGCTGCGATTGTGACCGTGGCCACCTCGAGCCCTCGAAGAAAGGCTTGGTCAATTTCTTCTTGAGGAAAGTCAAAGACATCCTGGATGGAATCCATCATGTCCTGCTTGCTGAAAGCACTTGTGATAGTATCCATGAAATTCTGCATTGTGATGGGGTATAGGAATAATCAGGGTGCGGCAAGAGGCTTGTTGGGTCGCAGCAAATGGAGCGGAAGATCAAAGAATGAGATGAGGACGAAAGAAAAAAGTAGTGAGAATTGAGAGCTCGGATCTTTCGCACTGACACTTGACACCAAAACTTCTGGCAGGCGCGCAAGTTGGTGACAAAAAACACCCACTTTTTACAACATCATCACAGCCAAGCCATCTTCGTGCGCACCCATGAGATCGATTTGGTACTGGTACCGAAGAAAGACTCAACAACCTATTGCGGTACTGGTGACAGCCTAACTTTTCCATTTCGCTGTCAGATCAATGGAGAAGTGGTCCTGACGTCGGCATCAGTCAGGAGCTTTTTGGAATTGGTGGGGTAAAGAAGGGGGGAGCAAGTATTGTCTTTGTTTCAGTCACGTTTTGCTAAAATCGGATGAGCTGAGTATTTGTCTAGCTAGCAGAGTACAATTTGGTTGAGTAGAGATTCTTTTGATCTGGTACCAGTAGCAGGGAAGGTCTGGCGCACTCCATGTCAAGGAGGTCCTTATCAGCCAAGCTGGCTATTCTCACCGCAATTGGAAAGCCCTTGTCTTATCGTTTTGTGACAACTGAAGTAATAGATTTCACGTTACTGTTTACTGTTTTGTGCTTGTTCGTAAAGATTTTGTTCCAAAATGATCCACCCCTTGCATCTAGGCAGCCTCGAACGGGGTGAGGCGGGACCAGAGACTACAGGTGGATTGATGCAGAGAGCCAGTGCTAATTTGCATTGCATTGCATTTTCTTGCATTGCAGTCACTTCAATGCCGGCGATAGCCCTGGGCCATTTCCATAGGTTGACGACGCCAAGCGACCTTCGTCCATTTGTCTCTGAGCATCCAGGAGTTTCGCCTTGGCGTCCTTCAATACATAAATTCCCCTCCCATAGGTGGCTGCCACCAACCGATCCGTTGTAGGTTCGTACTCCACATTTGCTGTCAAAACAATGGGAAACTCTTCATATGTGCCCAATCGGACCCAAGTTGGGGGAGGTGATGGATCAACCACATCGTTGCTTGTTGTCGTGTCTGGGTCATCCATGTCTCGCAACGATGCTTTCACGAAGGTGACCATGATGCCATTGCTAGATCCAACCATTAAGGCGTAATGTCTATCAAGATCTACCAACAGGATCCCACCAGGCCGCACTTTGCCCACCACACCCGATGCCTCTCTCAAGTTTCCAGTAACATTCTTCCACGATTTTCCCGCATCGGTGGTGAAAAAGACTGCCTCCTCTCCCAGGTTGTCTTGAATGCTTTGCCATCCGGTGACGGCCATGACACGAGAGTCTCGTTCGGACAATACCGACAAGAAGACCGTTCGGGCATGTGTCACGGGACCCAGAATTCTCGCTCCTGTGTTCTTGTCATAGTCCAACGTCAAGGGGATCGCAAAGGTGACTGGCAAAGGTCTGATCACCAAGCCTCCATCGTCGCTGTGGTCAATGAGACTGCGTACATGTACATGCGTATTGGATATGCCCACAAGCAGATTTGGATCCGGTGTGCCCGCCGTGTAGCCACCCGACACAAAGTTCATAATCATGGACCCTGGCGGAGTTTTCATTACCATGGTTGGAGGCCCAATGTCGTCGGGATCTTGGACGGTGTAGGGAATATGCAACTGATAGATTCCGCTGGGTCGTTCGTCGTCTCCACCGGTCCTGTTGACCCAAAACTGAAATAGTGTCGGATCTTGGTAGTTGAGAGTAAAGTGATGGACAAAATAGGGAAAGGACGATGGTTCTGGAAAGTACTTGTCCACAGGGATGTGAATGCTCTTGTCGCCTTGCAGAAAACAAATCCCACCACAATCGTCATCGTCGTCGTCATCCTTCAACACTGAAGAATCTGGATCATTGTCTAGAGTATCTAATCCCAAGAATTGCACGGCTCCAAAGAGTCGACTAGGATTCGCCCGACTGTCCACGGCCGTGACAGTGCCATCTCCCTCGATGAATCCAACCGCCTCGTCGTGTGAGTTGTCGCCACGGACCACCAGGACGCAATTGTCCTGTGCTCCCGCCACGTAACGGTCTTGTTGTGGATCGTATTGTGCCGTGAGCACTTCCAAGCCGCTATAATCTCCATTGAGTGACACCCAATATCCCACGGCCTCTCGGCCAAAAATGCCTCCATCGGACACCAACAAGAGGCGATCGAGGTCCGAATCGTAGGCAAAATTACGGCAATCTGCATGAGGAATACCAGTATGGTCGTCCCAGAGAGGAGCCCATACTTGTGTGGTGATATCGACTCGCCACACCAAGGCTTCTGCATTTCCCGCCACATAGATGAAATCAGAATCGTGGGGATCGAGCAGCAGTGCCATTCGATCCTTGGGCATGGAATCCTGATCCAATCTCATGGGCTGTGGTAACGTGGACCACGGTACAGGTCGTGGTGGATAATCGCCCGGATCGAAAATTCCACTGACAAAGATTTGAGAATCGGTGTGATTGGAGAGACCACCGGGCAATCGAGTTAGAGCTCCAACAATGATTTTGTATCTGCCACCTCCTGGTGTAGATATCACTGTGGCACATGTATAAAATGGTACGGTTCCCGGTGTCTGCCATGGCAATGGTGGGAGCTCTCGAAAGGACCTGCGAGAGGTGCGGGAAATAGAAACAGTAGTGTTGGTGGAGTGTGTGTGGGTAGCCAAGATCCAATTCCCACTAGGATCAAATGGGAGCAGGGAGAAGGTAGGTCTTTTCGAGACTTGCTGGAACGATGTGCCGTCATAATTGTCAGACCTCCAAATTCCTCCCTTGTTTCGATCCCACAGGTGGGATTGCGCTGCCACCAAAAGGACAGGTTTGCCATCATTTTCTCGGACCACATAAATATCCGTAACGTAGTAGTTGACTGGGAACCCATCTACCATAGACCAAGTGGTACCCTGATCTTTGGATACCATGATTCCTCCCCAATCACCCGAATTGACGACGTTCCAATCGTATCCTTGCTCGGAAGACGTGGATCCACCACAGCCAGCATAGACTATCATACCTGGATGGCCAGTACCGGAAGTATAATTGAGAGCCACATGCATGGCCGATATGGAAGAGCAGGTGACGGGTTGTCCATCGAGGACATTTTCCCAATGAGGATGTTGACTCATGGGTTTGGGGGTTCGCCAAATACCCCCATTGACACTGCCAATGAACCAATAATCCTTGGATTCCACCACAGTTTGTACGGCAGCCGCAGAAGCGAGACCTTCATCCTGGAACCGGTAGGTCGTGGGACCCGCAAATTCCCATCCAACTTTCTTATCATCATTAGGAGTATGATCAGTGTGCTGACGAAGACTGGTGGCACCCAGGGTAGCACTGCTGCCACTACCGGTACTGGTATCTAGTAGTGTAAAAGTACCTGTAGCAGATGGTAAGGTAGATCTGACCGTTGCTTTTGCAGCAACATGTTCCGAATCTTTGTATCTTTTATTCAAGCACCACTGGCCAATGGTACCAGTAAGGAAAACAGCAGCCAACAAAAAGAATGCGAAGAGGATACCAGTCCTAGCAGTAGGACTGCGAGCACCCGTGCTAGAAGAAAGGAATCCTGTCATCTTTGTTTTGCCTCCTAAACTATGCCTTGGCGGTTGTGGCTCTGTTTTGGAGGGGATCTTTGGATTGCGATCTTTGGATCTTTTGTAAGCCAGCAAACATGTATGCACATTGATAAACATCAAACTACCGCAAGACAGTCTAATTAGAGCTATGGTGTACCTGTTAATTGCATGACGAGGACCAACAATGGGGCCAAAACATCGAAACCAGCCTGGAATGAAGGTGTAGAAGGGGGTTTAGAGTAGAGAGGTTATCTACGGAAGTCATCGAGGGCCAGTCTTGGTTAGGCAGAGAAGAGTCAAAATTCAGGACTAGCTAGGTTCTGTAATCAGGGGAAATACATGTAATAAAAGGAGGACCACACTGGTAGATTTATTACGGCAAGTTTCTCTTCCTACTTGTAGTGTATCCAATAATTTTCGTGTTGGAAGTTCACGGATCCAATTCATTCAGTCAGCAAGCGCGGGACGACACTCTTGTCTGTGCTGTCGTTTCCAATCCTCGATTTGGTGGACCCTTCCACAGTACTTGACGGCCTTGCACTTGGTACAAGCCTTGAGGCGGATGGTTCTTCCACAGACCCGACACCCCCGAGTCTCTAAAAGACACTGCGGCGCACGGGTGTGGGGCTGTAACAGTGGATTTGCTGTGGCATTGGGGTCGGCATGCTGGGATGGAATATTGTAACGTCGACAAATAGCATGACGCCACCGTGCCATAGTGTCTCGTTGGCAGATACGAACGTTATGGATGGTTTGTATGTGGGGGTCATCATCCTTATTGGCGCTGATTGTTGCTGTTGTTGTAGTGTCATCATCCAAAGACGTGAATTCCGTCATTAATCGATCGAATAGTGCTAAATGCACATTCCCAATTTGCTCTTGCGTAACGCTGTTGCCCCGCAACCGTCCTGTTTCAATGTTGAGTTGTACCTCCTCGTCGTTCATGAGGTGGCACACCATGAGAAACTGTCGTAGACTCTTGAGCTGTTCGGTTTCTCCTTGAAACATGGGAGAGCGCATATACGGTCCCAGTGCATCATGGCCCAAGTGAAACATAAAATCCCGTTCAATATCCTCCGGTGTAGAGGGGAACTGCAATATGCGACATGCCTTGGCACGAAGACTGTCGCGAGGCGCCAAAGTTTTCGAGACCCGAATCATGAGGACATCGAGGGACGCCAGCGGATGGTGGACGACTCGTTGGGGACAATACGCATAGCGAATCAGACAGGAAGATGCATGAATATCGCCATAGGAAATGATGAATTCTTGGTTGGGCGCAATGTCGTGCGTTGCCACAACTTGCGTACAGGGAATTCCTCCTGCTTGGCAGTTGCGAATGTGGACATTAATGTATGGTAGGCAAAAGGACGGCAGTCCATTGATCAAGTCTACCAAGGGAATGATTTCGGGTTCTTCGGGTGTGCTGCCTTCATGACTGCGCGAGCGAACCAAGGAACTGGCATAGAGAAAGGCGTCCCATAGATTGTCTTGTAGGGTCTTGTTTTCATCTTGAAAGGCAGGTGGAAGGAACTGGTGGACAATGTCTTGCTGTTCTTCTTTATTGAGAAGAACTGGCAGGACAATCAAATCAAAGGCACAGCGAATCGAGTTCCAGTACCCTTCCAACGTGTGCAAGGTAAAAGTTCCCTTGAGGAGTGTTTGCAAGTTGGGATTGGATGGATCCCAAAGAGGATAATACTGATTCTGAAAGTCCTCTGGAGATGGCCACGCTTGGGTATACGGCTTTTGGTCGACTAAATCGTGGAGAATGACCATGGCCAACAAAATGTCGCCATGCGGATACACGCTGTGGTTGCTGCCACCCGCCACAGCATTGTACTGCGTCCGAAGGGCCTTGAGCACTTGCATTATCAGTTCTTGCGTATTGGAAACAGCATCCTGATTATGATTGGCATTTGCATTTGCAATATTGGTCAAGGAAACTCGTTCTTGTTGAGGAATTCTCAAGAGAACGGTACCGTTGGGAATGGCTTGGGTAGCACAGACAGATACCCCATTTTCAGGAGAGGACACAAACGACACGGCAGGGTTCACATAAAAGGCACCCAATTCGTTAGTCTTCTTGGTCTTGTCATTCGTCTTGTTGTTGTATGTCTGCTGGTAAAAGTCAATGAGACTCTGGATACCCTCTTGGCGAGTGACAGTCGATGCCATGGCTGCCTTCTTCTTTTTCTGTGATCCAAACTGCTACTGAACTAACCAACTATGTGCACTTCGAAAAGAGACAAAGACTTGTATCGGTACTCTAGCTAGTAGTAATAGTATCGAAGCCGCAGCGTGGAAGTGCATTGGATGTGTTGTGGCGTCATTGGATGTTGCGGATCGCTTGAGATGAAGCCCGAACCCTACTGGAGTATCAACAAAGATTGGAACAAGAGGAGCTCTCGTTGGCCCACAAGCTGGCCATCGCTACTGCCTAGTAGCCTCTGGAGGTAGCATCACTCATACATCGTTACTACCGGTAAACTTTGCAACCATTGCTTGCTCCCACAAAGCACAATGATGAGTGTCCTCCCTGGCCAGCAGCAGCCTGCTCTTGCTATTGGATCCATGATCCATGAGCTATCCATGGAAGCAACTCCCTCTACACTCATGTCCTGTGGCCGTACATGTATGTACTAGTAGGTTTACACGTAGCAGACATTTTCCGAATGACAATCCCTGATGAGAAAAAGGGCAGATCAGGGGCAACTGCCAACACCCAACTCTACCTGGTATCCAAGATTCGTCGGCACTGACGTGCTTTCGGTCATCCTCAAATAGTCTACTAGGTAAAAACCTGACCTAGCTAGCTAAAGATACCGGTACCGGTACCAGATAATAATGTTCTGCCTGCCTGTTGTTCTACTAGCTTGCTGGTAGGGTGTGCGTGTGTGCGTGTGGCAAATAAATGAGTTTGGAATCTCCAAGTGAAAATGAGGCTTGGGCCTGGGCCGCTGTGTTGTTGCTGTCAATTAGCTGGTCGCTTGAAGATTCGATAGGCCCTATGCATAAAGCCCCCGCGTGTGTCGTCTTCCGGTTGATAAGTCAGCGACATAAATGAGGACATTTATTTTGTTTGTGGTGATGAAACTACATTGACCCTTGCACGCTTTCGACGTCGTGCAAAGAACGGTTTGTTAACGACAGTACGCTGCTCACTGCTCCCTCACTCAACACAAGACTAAGTACTAGTATGGGTTTCTGAAAATCAACCATTGAAAATAAATGTCAAAGCTATGTCAATTATTAGTCAAAGCTGTTTTGTTATGTGAATTTGAGCTTGCCTTTTGCCTTTTACAACACGGATGACCTCTTTCCATGCGTCGATGTTCTTTGTTGCAGCGTTTTGTTCGAAATAAATGGTTGAACAGAGGTATCGTACATGTACTCTAGTAAGTCTCGTTCGGGGGAGGAGGTGACTATCCCATGACTGAAAAGTGAGTACAATGTCATTACTACGGTAAGAGTAGAGGTCCGCTTTCAATTGCCGAAACCCGAAGATCTCGATGTTGTTCCCACTTGTCGAGCCCGTTCGCCATTGCATTTATTTTTGCCCTTCTTCGGTTCCCACCGCCCCTGTGTGCCGTACTGTGTTCTGTATTGCTCCGAATGATGTACTGTATGTAGTCTTCCGGCTTCCGGTTGATAATAAGTCTGAGCTCGATTCAGCGACATAATGACACCATCATTCATGCTTGATGTAAAACCTGCTGAATGGCTCCAGTAATGCTTTGACGTTGGTACACCGGTACCGTACCGTAAAGCAAAGAACGGCAGTACAGTCGTACTCAGTGTTGCTATTGTTATTGTACCTCCAACACCCCAGGGAAATGGGACTAAACGACCATGGCGCTTTGCCCTGAACACCAATGACACTAAAAGTCCAAACCAGGCCACCAGCAGCCAATCTGTGGCCAACACAACAGCTCCACAACAAACTATTTTACTTGTACAGTGTGTATGAATAACTCTACATTTCATGTACTCGAGTAGCCTCATACCGTATGGGTACTGGTACAGTGACAGGTACCACCGGCAGGTCTAGAACATTGTTGATCCAAGTTATTAAGTTTTTGTGATAACTGACAATGAAAATAGCCATTTTCCCATCTCCCAGGATTTCGTGCGAATGCATTGGTTTCTGAAAATCAACCATTTGAAAATGTGAATAAGTATGAGCTATTAATAGCTGGTTTGGTACGTGATGTTGAGCATTAGTGGTGTAGTGGTGCTACCGGTACCATAAACAGCTATGCATAAAATTTAAAAGATCTTGTTCGCTTTTGACTTTCCTTTATACCCTCATGCCATGACCGCTCGATGCCTCGTTGTTCTTTGTTGTTCGTAATGGTTTAACTGAGCCTTGTCGAAGACTGAGTGGAGTCCGCTTCAATTATTGTCATAACCGAAGGGAGTGCTCAGGGGAAGTTGTTCCAACTTCTTCTTCTTCTTCTTCTTCTTCTTGCTGCGAAGGCTCATTGTTTTCCTTCTTGCTTGGCACTTTCACCTTCCGGTAGATAATTGCACCCCTAGTAGTAGTACTCTGCGCTGTGCCTTGACATCCCATCCTGTGCCTCCAGTCTAAACCATCATAATTTAAGCTAAACTAAGATAAGCCAAGCTAGACGGCACTGTCTGGTCCCCCCTCTTCCTCCACCCTTAGCTTTCTCATCAAGACCATGGGTATCATATCCAACCCTATACCATGTAACAGGGGTAGCATGCTCTTGTTCCTGGTTCTTTCCACCATTGCATCTCTGCCCTCCAACTTGGTATTGGCATCAGAAGATAACGATGATAATGATGATAATGACAAGAAGATTTGGTTGCCTGGTGCCACTGGTTCTGGTCCTTTTGATGTGGCCAAAGTCTGGGCAACTGCCTTTGGTGCGTTGTATCCCGAGGCTCATGTGACATTGTCGAGTGTGGGATCGGGGGCCGCGCAAAAGGCTCTATGGGGAGACATTGACTGCCACGACAAACCTGTCCAAGCCATTTGTGGGGACCACCACGGCCATGATCATCATGATACCACCAATAATCAAGCAACCGTGTGGGGATTGGGAGATGCCCCCATCAAGGCTACTGTATATGAGGAACATCCCTTGCTGCAACTCCAGCAGTTTCCTGCCTGTGCCGGTGCCATGGCCATTGTCTATTCCAAAGAAGTCACGGAGAGTTTCAACGATGCGGATGCACAGCTCAAGATGGACTTTGACGTCTTATCAGGAATCTTTAACACGTCCATCATCTACTGGGATGATCCGCAGATACAAGCACTCAATCCCACGCTGACCATTCCACACGAACGCATCTCCAAATTGGTACGAGAAGACTCGTCGGGTCAGACATCCATAGTCACGGATGCGTTGGACTTTCAAGTGCCCAGTTGGCCCTCAGAAGCTGTCGGCACAGAACCAGATTGGCCACTAGGGCCACTGGCACATCCCGGGGACTTGACGGGACAATCACACTGTGTCGAGACATCCACTAATGAAACAACTTCCAACGTTATGGGAGGACGACCCTATAGTTTTGCTGCCGATGGCAAGCATGGCATTTCCTTGGGCTTGCTACGAGTACCGTATTCCATTGGATACTTGGAAATGGGATCGTTGGATCGTCTTACCGAATTCTTGCAGCAAGTGCAAATGGGAACTAATACTGCCGACGACAGCAGCAGCCAAGTCTTTGTCGATGCCAATCCAAAATCTCTGCTGGCCACCATGGATGGACTCTCGGATCAGCTCTCCCCCGACACTCTCGAACTCAATCTGGCACGAGCCGAAACACCTCCCGGCGGTTTCCCCATTGGAGGATATGCCTACTGGTACATTAAAAAGACTCCCGATGCCTACACGGATTGCTATCAAGCATGGCTCTTGTGCAAAATGGTCGAATGGTCCTACACGGATCCGCTGGCGGGAAAACTCGCACTCGATCATGGGTGGGTCGTTCCACCGGCAGCGGTGGCCAATCATACACTAGAACGACTCCAGGATGTCATGTGTTACAATATTGAAGTGTCACCTCCACAACTCATTTCGGCACTCTCCTACACTCCACCTCCCTACCGTTCCTCTTCCGAAAGTGATTTGCTCATGAGTACCACCATTTCCGTGGCGGCCGTTATTATTATCGTGATTCTCGGTCTGTGGCTATTGGATCGTCGGCGCAAACGACTGGGCGATGAGAATCTCTGGAGGATCAAGGAATCCGAACTCACATATGATGAACCTACACCCCAAATCATTGGACAGGGCAAGTTTGGCGTCGTGTTGCTGGCCGAATATCGAGGCACTCAAGTAGCTGTCAAGCGTGTCATTCCTCCTTCTTCTTCCAACAACAACGACAGCAACCACAACAACAATAGCAACCACAAGTCACGGAATCTTTCCTTGGGTCTTAGCATGCATGGACTGCCTCTAACCGCGGAAAGTAGTCATACTACAACCATGATGTCGAGTGGCGCACACTTCACGGGATTGAGCTCATCAGGATATGTTCCAAACAGAAACAACAATCAGAAGAAAACCTTGAACATGTATGACAATTTCAACAACTTTGTAGGGATCAATTGGGGATTAATGTCGGGATCCTTTGTCAAGGGAATTCTGACGGGAACAGCCTTTGCTTCTAGCCCCGCCGGAGGATCCCCACATAACAGTGGCAGTGGCAGTGGTGGTAACAGAGACTTTCGTAGAATGAAACAAGACTTTCGAGAGGAAGTCCGGTATCTGAGCAAGCTACGACATCCATGCGTCACCACGGTCATGGGTGCCGTCATGGGAGATAATCCCATGTTGGTCATGGAGTACATGCTCCGTGGGTCTCTCTATGTTCTTTTGCACAATGAGACCATGGTGATGGATGGGGACTTGGCCGTTCCAATCCTGCGAGATATCTCATCGGGATGTCGCTACCTTCATGCCGCAGAACCTTCGGCAATTATTCATTGTGACCTCAAGAGTGCCAACGTACGTAGTCGCATCACTACACACATATATACAGTCTCATGCACCCTCCCTCATCAGTTCCATCTCACTCACTCACTCGTTCTTCTTTGGTCGTTCCGGATGGTGCAGATTCTAGTGGATGACAAGTTTCGAGCCAAAGTTGCCGACTTTGGGCTCTCCCCCAAGGGCAACTATGGAACTGGGACGCCTTACTGGATGGCTCCTGTAAGTATCGTGCATTGTGTGGGCTTGTCTATCCAGCAAGTTGTTACCCCATCATCTCTAATGCTAAGTCTGCTTCCTTCCTTGGCTTTGGAACCAACAGGAACTGCTGCGAGGGGAGAGCGGTAATACAACTGCCACTGACGTGTACTCCTTCGGAATTATTCTTTTTGAAGTGTTTGCTCGCAAGGATCCCTACGAAGATGACATGGACCCAGCAGAGGTCATTCGATTGGTGGCAGACAAGTCAGTCAAGAAGCGCCCGCCAATCCCTCGCAGCATGCCCGAGAAAATCAAGGCTCTCATGTCGGATTGTTTGGAGGACGACGCCAGCCGTAGGCCAAGTTTCGAAGAGTTGGATACTCGGTTGAAGCGCATTGATGCCGAGTCGGCCACTGTCGTGCAACCCAACATTCGGAGCAGCCAGACCACACTGTTTGATATCTTTCCACGCCACATAGCGGAAACACTCCAACGGGGGCAGACTGTTGAGCCAGAACACAAGGACTGTGTGACCATCTTCTTCAGTGACATCGTAGGTGAGAGAAGGGCCAAGCTGCACAGGGCGACTTGATGAACTAGCTAGACTACGCCTCGACCAAATGACTTGCAAAGACTCGTACTGACACGATTTGCCGTTTGATTTCCACACAGGATTCACGACGATTTCGTCTGAGCTGGATCCTCGCAAAGTAGCAGACCTGCTTGACCGCCTCTACACAAAGCTGGATAATCTCTCAGACAAGCATGAGCTGTTTAAGGTATGCATCATTGACACCAAAGAAACTTCCATTCTATTTGCAGCAGCTCATAGCTCACTCTGTCTCTCTTCAAATCAACCAGGTCGAAACAATTGGGGATGCTTATATGGCTGTTACAAACCTCGTAAAGGATCAGGAAGATGATCACGCCAAACGGATTGCGATGTTCGCAATTGATGCAATTGCTGCTGCGAATGATACCTACATTGATGAGGAAGATCATAGCAAAGGCTGCGTGAACTTGCGAGTTGGTTTCCACTCAGGGCCAGTCGTAGCTGATGTGGTTGGCACCAGAAACCCTCGTTACTGCTTATTTGGGGACAGTGGTACGTCTTTTTGACCTTGCAAGTCTCTCTCTTTGCGATTTCCACCATCCTAGTAACTGACCATGGCGCTCCTTTGCTCTTTCGTGCCATCAACAGTGAATACTGCATCCAGAATGGAATCTCACTCCAAAGCCAATCGTATCAACTGTTCTCGAGCATCGGCCAAACTTTTGAAAACTCAATTTCCAGAGCTTCGGTTGAAGCCTCGTGGTCCCATTGCCATCAAAGGAAAGGGCGACATGCAGTGCTACTGGTGCGACGAGGACAGCTCTTCTCCAAATCTCAAGGAGATCCATGTTCCCCAAGTGACAAAGGTTCCCGTACCCTTGGAAGCTCTAAGTGAATGTTCCAACGAATTCGACCCTCACACGTCCTTTATAGGAGAGCTGTCCCGGTCATCAGGTGCCCACTGGCCCGGAGGCAGAGAGGATGCTGCAAGTACACATAGTGAGCTTACACCCGCATCAAACCCTGAGCATTGGATGGATGAAGAAGCACAGGAGTGCTCGTTTGCGCATGATGTCTCGTTTGCGCATGATGGCAATGATCACTACTTGCACGAACAAGAACCACCAAATGCCGAGGAGGGAGCACCAAAGAAAACTGGGCCATTCTCACAGCTCATTGGCCGCAGCCAAAAGTGGCTCCGCCTGGATGAGGAAGTTGCGCTTGCTGGAGATGAAGTATCTGTTTAGCTATCTAGATGGATACAGTTCGACATCCTGTCTGAGGTGAATACTTCGGCATTGGAATGTTGTTCGGGAGAATGGGATCGGGACTCGACGAGTTGCACCGAAGCGAAACGTTGGGAGGCATACAAGACATTGGATTCGATTCGAAACCTACGGTGGTCAATGACACTCTCAGCACGAGTCTGGCAACATGCAGCTAGTACCGTACGGTTGCTGAGCGTACCATTAGCGAGATCGACTGCAGCACGACTAGCATCTAGCGTATGCCACGGATGCGCCTTTGAAAGTCGCAGGATGCAGCCATCGCGACGGACAACAAACCCGTCGCGGCAAGCTGGCGTCTCATAATTTCACTTTTTTATAACTAACTTGTTTGCTATTTTAGTTACGAGCCAATTGCCGATCGACCGTGTTCACTTACTGAGTATGTTTCTACCACAACGTCAACAGCCACATAGCTTACGTAAAAGCCGAATGATTCGATAAACCATAATTACACATCGATAAAGGAACGAATGGCGTCACTGGCATTGTCCTGATACGTCTGATTGGAAAAGACTTTGTTGTAGTAGGTCGATTGATCCGCAATGGGCCCGGTGAGCCCCCGCTTGCTGGCGAAAAAGGTTCCCGACGGGTACGTCGTTCCAGTCGAGTCGAACAGCACGTCGACGTATCGTTTGGCCGACGTTTCCTTGGACTGTGCCATTCCAAAAAGGTACTGAAGAGGCAAGACCAGGTTCTTCATCAAGAACTTGGCCACCACGGGAAGTCCCTCTGGTTCAAAGATTCCTGTTCCGGCCGTGTGTCCTGGACTGACCGTGACGACTCGTAAATTCGGGTGTGCCCTGGCAACGGCTCCGACCCAAAGTGCCGCCAAGAACTTGGTACCCGCGTATGTAATGGACAAGTCTTGGGATTTGGTTCCATAAAAGGATCCATCGCACATGGACTGGAACTCTTGCTTGGAACCGGATTTGACCTTTGTGGACGGCAACATCATTCTCCATTCGCCTCGGGCCGCTTCGCTCCCGGCATAAATAGCCGACTTGGTCAGCTTGTTGGCTTGAACAAGGCCATCAAAGAGAACGACATGCCCCAGAAGATTGGTTGCAACCGTCATGGAAACAACGTTCTTGGTCAAGTTACCCGGGTTGCCTCCACCCAATCCACCGGCATTCATGACCAAGGATTCGACAGGAGTAGCCAGAGTCGCGACCGCCTTTTTGACGGATGCAATGTCCGAAAGGTCCATGAGGAGTACTTCAAATTTGGTCTTGTTGGATTTGTCAGCTTTGCCTGCCTTGGCCATGGCCTGCTTCAGGTCTTCCTGGGCCTGCTTTCCCTTGGCTTCACTGCGACAGCCAATGACGATACGTTCCACATTGAGAAGGGCCAATTGGCGGGCACATTCGAGTCCAAGTCCAGAGTTGGCGCCGGTGATCAAGACGGATTTGGGAGCAGCGGCAATCATTTTGATATTGTTGTTAGTTATTAGTTGTTGATGTCTGAGTTGTTGGTGTTTTGGTTTGTTGGAGCTTTTGATTTTGTGAGCAGAGTTGCAACCCCTCCAAAGAACGAGAGCAGCTTCACGCCGAGATCTCGCGAGACCTGCTGCGAGATCCAAAAGGAGAACACGAGACCAGGCTGGCGTTTGCCAAAAAGAGCCTCGTGAGATTTAAGGCCAGTTGAACCTCCAATACATGTAAAGCAAAACTTCATGGCTCCGACCTTCGACGGCAACAACACAAACACAAAATCGAGATTCGATCGAGACCATTCAAGTTTTGTTCTGGAAAGGATCGACCATGGGCAAGCGACCAGCCGAAAAGGACAGTAGTCCCCGCCGCCGAGAAGATGCCAACCATGAGGATGTAGTAGAAGCCAACAAAGAAGCCGCACATGGAGCTGATGTGGACCCAGTGACTCGAGATGTGCTTTCTTTGACACAAAGGGAACTGGATGATCTTCCACCGTCAGAGCAACATCAAGTAGTAGTCGATCTCTATGGCCTTGATGGTGATGGTAATACCGCGGAAGACTCATCACCTGCGTTTGTGGATCAAAAGTTGGAGGAATTGGAAGCCGTGTTGACTCAAATTCCTGACAAGCGCAAAATGGCGTACAATCAGGCTCTGACCATGAATGCAGCCTATGTGACGTCGAGAGACTTTCGACTCATGTTTCTAAGAGCCGATCACTTCCAGCCATGGCCGGCCGCCCACCGTCTCTTGACCCATTTGGAGCTCAAACTAGAATTGTTTGGACCCGACTTGTTGTGTCAGGAAGAGATTACGCAGGACGATTTGGATCCAACTTCGCTCCAAGTCTTGTACCAAACTTGGTTTGTCGATTTGCCCGTGCGGGATCGACTGCCATGCCATGCCCGTCCTCAATCGAATGCGCGTCTTGTTTTATACACTGGGAGTGGCGGCACGAGATTTGGAAACCCAAATTCAGGGTAGAGTCTACATTATTTGGGTGGCTGGGAGTTTGGGCAAGGCAGCGGACTTATGGAAGATTTCCAACCTGCAAGCCGGAGCACACATTCGTCATCAAGGCATTCACATGTGTATTGACCAAGAAAGTAGTGGACGCGTTAGTACTCCGCTAGTGAGTGTGGCACAAATGGCCATGAATGCATTTCTTCGGGTACGAGTCCGCAGGCATGTCGGCACTCCCTCCGAACTCAAGTTCTCCTTGATGACCTATGGGATCCCCACAGAGTTCATTCCCATTTCCAATGAGGGAGAATTTGCGCATCAGTTGCATAGAGATCGTTGGAATAGAATCCGAAACAATGAGAGACTTCAGAGACAGCATCAACAACTCTTGTTGAAACAGCATCATCATCAGCAGCAGTCTCCATCCATCACAACCGCAAATGCAGATGATGAGAAAGCTCCCTCTACCACCAAACCTGTCCACAACAAAAACGACAGCAAGGAAAACACAGTGGCTCCTCCTCCTGTGATGTTGATGAAAGTTGTCAATACACCCTCCAACAATGATATCCTCATGGGGAAAGGAAGAGGCATCCAGAACCATTGTGGCAACATTCGCTTTCGAAAACTCATTGACCAACACCGACCACACTATGACAATGCCAACAACAATAAAGCCAAAAAGACGGAAATTGCACAAGAAGTGGTCCGGATTGTGACACAGGACTGGCAAGGACGGTTCTTGAAAGAACACCACAAACTTGGTTGGGTCCCAGTAGAGGATGACTCTGCGGCGAGGAGAAAAGTCAGTTCTTGCTTTCGAGATGCCAGGAAACGGGAGTTGTGGCAGTTACCAACAGCAGAAACAGCAGCACACAACAGCAACAACAGCAACAACCACAATCAGATGGATACAGAGGCTGCTGGACAAGACAATCAAAGTCATGATGACCTGGGTGCTGTTACCAATGAATGTTCCGAGCAGAGTGGCACAACTGGTACGGCAGCAGCACCTGCAGACAAGGTCGTCGAAGACGAAGATGATGATCTCTTGGAAAGTACATTGCTGGATTCCTTGCAAAACGAACATGATGATCTCAGCGGAATCTTGGATAGTGCACTATTGCTGGATTCCACGCTGGAAGAGTTTGAGGATCAGTTCATTCATTTGCTCATGCCCGAGGTGTCATAATAAAAAACACAACTAACTAAGATGAAGAAACTAGATATTGATGACGCGACAACGGTGAATGCTTGCGGAGTGTAGGCAAAGGAGGGAGCTCGAAACTCATTCTCGCGTTCTGATGAGGGCTTTTGTAGATTTGTGTGTAGCTATCTAGCTATCTAGCTAGTAGCCTGCTCCCCACAAGGCAGAAGGCTCGTAGCTTGATCAGGCAGCGACAAAGAGGAGGCTAAGTTCTATGGCATGTAAGAATGCTATCTATCTATCTATCTATCAATCTATCAATCCGCAACTTGGTAAAAGTACACAGAGACTGGAATTGCTTCCTATAGCTATGCACGGTACGACGTCCAATGACTGTTTGTTTTTCTCTAGTACTGTATACATGTTGTATAATATTTATAATCTTGTTGCTTGTGATGGCTGGAACTGTGGTACTATTCTTGAATGAGTTGCAACACATAGTTTCCTTCCTTCCATGTATAACTCCAACCCCCCGCATCGTGTTTGACCCAGTATTTTCCAATGCGATCTTGCGAGGTGACAATATCGCCTCGTTTCAGAGTGGCCACGACATTGTCGGTTTGCTGCGGACCTCCGGAAATGGAGGAATGAACATGAAGCTCCGATGCCAAAATGACGTAGCGACGGCCAATGCCTCTCTTCAATTCGTCTTGTCTTGCTTTCAGAGATGCTTGCAGCGACGTATTCTCTTTGCACGCTGGTTCGAAACTGGCCCATTGACCAAAGTCCACTTGTACTTGATTATTATTATTACTGGTACTCATACTGCTCGTGCCGGTACTGTTCGAGACCATGGCCAGCAATTGACTACTGCTAGCAGTTCTCATTCCAACCACTGAAGTCACACAAGAAGGAGCAAATCCATCCACCACCACCAAAGTCATCATCATCACCACCATCATCACCATCATCACTAGCATTGGAGGAACCATCTTGCTCATCTTCAGTTTCAGTTTTCTTCTATACCAATGGAGTAATTATTTCTATGGCTGAGAGTTAGTTACTCCAACCAAAATGTAAAGAAAGAACAATCAATCAATCAATCACTCACTGACTGCAGATGGGATGAGAAGCGTTGAAAGAAGAAAAAAATAAATGCCCGAAGAAAGCAGAATGCCAAAAGACACCAATTTCTTTCCGCTCCAAGAGCAATAGTTTAAGAGGAACAGGTGCCGCCATGGTCCCGGCATTGTCATTGGTCCATCGCAGACGCGTCGATGAATGATGCTTCCGCGAGCTCGGAATTCTTGTCCGAGTTTCGGACAAAAAAGAACAGAATCGTATAAGACAACAGAAATGCTGAAATTACAATTCTGACGTGATGGCGGCCTCATTTCTCTGGGGAGCGCGTCGTCGAGTTTAGTCGAGTCAAGTCATGCAGTCATTGAAAGGCAATTGACCCAACGGAGGAGGCGACGATAATGTACACAGACTTGGTCGTTCGTACAATCAAAGCTAGCTAGCATAGAATTAGACGGGTTATTAAATATTAGTAATCGAATTGGTAGTAACCAAATAGAACATTGCGGTAATAGCAACCTAGCTACTATACCGGTACCGGTAGCCTGACATTGGTTCCCATTCACATTATCGCTGCCACAAGATACCGGTGCATGTACACATACATGTACCTTATACTATCACTCAAGTACGGTGCTGCGCATACCTGTAGCATCTCTATAATATTCCAACGCGCTCAGCAAAAAATCGCTGATTGATATTATTTAGCTTTCTCACCTAATTACTCAATTTAGTTAGACATTTACCTCGGCAGTCTTGCTGCCAGAGCCCTCAACCCCTTTAATTGTTTTTCCTGCTACGGTGGTCCCTGCAGGTATAAGGGTAGGGGTAGAATACAAATAAGTCAGCAAAAACTAAATAAGTATCCTAGGATGGTGCTTTTAAACCAGCTAAAGCTATTTACATGCATCCTAGTAGGGGGATCTGCTCCTACCAGGAAAAACTCTAAAGCTAGTGAAAGCTATATAACTAGTATTCTAGCTAGCTGGGGGTATCTGCTTCTAGCTTGCTATGGGAATCTGCTTCTAGCTAGGGGGGATCTGCTTCTAGCTAGCTAAGCGCAAGTTA
>CAICTM010001083.1:0-37968 GCA_903772945.1 Seminavis robusta | reverse complement strand
TGCCAGCTTCTATAGGACAACCCTAGAAACTGATACATGACCGTGGCAGTGAAGAAACAGTTTTTCCACAACAAAGTATCGATGAACGCACTATAAGGCGAGGGACCCAAGACGCAGATCAATACTTCGCCCTCATCATCAGATCCCAAGCAGATAGGGTCACGGAAGAGTTGAGCCAGGAGCACAGTTGGTCTATGTTCATACCCAGTCCAGGCGGAGCATGGTGCCAACACGCACCAAGATTCCAGTGGACAGGTATATGCAACCTGTTGGTTGTCTGAGAATCTATGGGTGCTGTCTCCACGCGTTTGGCTGTTGGGCTTGTCTGCATTGACTGGGGCTTCCCTTAAACCCATCGTGTGGCGCTCACTTCCCCCACCGAGACCGCACACTCCCGAGCCATTCTGAAAATTAGTGACCGTTCATGACAATTCATTTCCTCTACCCTCAGGGAACGCCACGCAGAGATCCAAAAGCTACTATCAAGACTAACCTGCAGCAACCAAGTTGAACAAGTGAGGTTGATCACTCTCTTGACCATCTTTGTATTTGCAGAGAAATTTCGAGCCCACCCACCCACCCTGGGGTCTCTGGTGTCATGACCAGAGACCATGTGTATCTACAAATGGACAAGATTTGAATGTTGGGAACATCCATGCTTTGCCAAGGTGTTGAACAGGCAGAGCAACTCCTGTAAAGAGGAAGGTCTGTTCCCATCAGGATTTGAATGCCCTAGAGCACAGTGCCTTGGAGTGACCCTGTCACGGGTACTCGGGTATCAGAAAACCCCCATCTTAGTGAATATAATGGTGTTAATGCATATGTGTTATTTATAGCTTTGGACTTCCATGACAGTACTGAATGAGACAAAGAACCCAAGACCAGATCGAACCGCCAGAGCCTGTTTCTCAGATCCTCAGATCCTTCGACCTGCTGGAGCGAAGATGCCGTTGTCGCTGCTGCTACTCCTGCTAGCTAGTGCTGAAGAAGCTAACAAGAGGAGCTGTACCAGCAAGCAACTCAATCAACAGCAAGACTTAGCGGGTCACATGGGAAAGCAAGGCATCGAGCGAAAGTTAGACTGGCTGGAGAAGACAAATATTTAGATGCTATATTGATTTTTGTAAGGAAGAGTTTCAGAGTTTCGGTTGGGAAGTCACCAGAAGAGCTAGCTATTAGCTATCATACTTGTACTGTGTCAAAAGCCACTGGGCAAATGTAGAGCATCTCATATTCTTGGCAGTTCGAACGTTCGAACCATCATCATCAGTGTTTGTCAATTTGACATGGAGCGAGAATGGGCGGTTTTCTCAGACCAAACGCCATCTACGGCAAGGTGGTCTCATTGTCCCATTAAATGAATCCTAGATCCCAGATCTACTACCTATTGCAAGGTCTGTTTCTGAAGCCATTTCTACCGCTCCACCCAGTGCAGCTGCTGCAAGATACTGGTAGGCTCTAGCTAGTCTAGCTACCAGTAGCTAGCTAGAGACGACAAACGTATGAATCGAACCAAAAGTCGAGCTGAAAATCGCATCCTCGACATCATCTACAGGCTCTGTTTCAATTTATTTTCAATTATTCCAAATTGAAAGACCCATTACTTGTACTAGTACTGATAGGTCAGTAAAGATTATGTACGATAGACATTTTAGATTCATGACGTAAAGCCTTTGCACTTTGCATAGATGTCCCAACTTGTCCAAATACCCAGTGAGTGACTTCATCGTTCTTCCTTCTTTCGGGCGACAAAATTTAATAATTTCCGACTTGCGGGCTTGGCGTTGGCGGAAGACAGAGCCACGTCGCAAGCCCCAATCCCAGGGGAGTGCCTCAAACCAACTCATTGTTTCTTTTGATATCTTCTCCCACCTTCCTGTTTTATTGGACAATTCCTTTAATTAAGTATTTTATGTCTTAACCATTTTTAACCATCTTCCACCGCCTGCAACCGCCTTCAACCGCCTTCAACCGCCTGTTTTACCGCATTGTTACCGCTTTTTTACCGCCTTCGACCACCATCCACCGCTCTTTACCACGCTTACCCACTCTTAACCACTATCTGCCGCTTCATTGTGTCCGTTGTGCCTATTTTTAGCCATTGCTTGCATGACTGTATTCAGGTGGTTGGGGATATATTCAAACAGAGAAGATTGATTTGAGGCACCCCCCAGCCTGGCGAAGAACAGACCATACACGTGTAATCCCACTGTCGAGGAACAGACCATCCCACACCCATGCACTCTGCCGATGAACAGACCATCCCAATCCGAGAACAGACCATGAACAACTCACCGCTAGATATCTTTGCCAACCAGTTTCTTGCAGGTTGTGGTGCTCGTGCAGTTGTGGTGGTATCAATTGTGCAAGACAATGCATCTCCGCAGGGACTGCTCCATGCTTGTGACAGAACTGATCGATGGCAGGCGGAGCCATCAACAGACCAGATGTCTTCAGGATCTTTCTCCTCGGTTGAAAGTGGCAGCTCAGCAGACTCCGCAAGACAACCTTTGACGCAAGAAACTCCAAATAGAGACCAAAAGTCTCCACCCAGACGCCCGCAACGCCGAAGGAGCGGCACCAGATGAAAAGCCCAGTTGTGCCTTGGGGAAGTGGCAAGCTGTTTTGCTGATGTATGCGTATACGAAATCCATTTCCCCCCTTTTTCCTCCTTCGAAAGAGTGCCCCGCTGCCTTGGACGAGCAAAGCCTAAGAATGGGAAGCAAGCAACCTTTGGCCTTGATGCAAGTCACTTCTCGATGCTGCCATAAGTTGATGCAACCCTATATTGGTGCTTCACTTGGTCAAGATCCGTCGAATCAGCTCATGGTCCTGGTAGCAGCAGCCACATGACTTCAGGTGCTGGCAACAAGATGCTCTGCTGCCTCTGCAAACCCAGTCATTGGATAGATACGGTACATTCAAAACTATAGTAAACTACTAGCTAGGAACTTCATATCGTAAGGTAAGTCCTCAGACCTTCTCTGGGCAAGACGGACAGGCCTCTTTGAGTTTCCATCCTGGACCTTGAAAGCCATTCTTTCGTTCTTGAGTTACAGGACCCCTATACAGAGATAGTTCGGACAATGTGCAATACAAGCGCCGTGCTCGGGTCTACCGGTACATTGAACAATCTTTTATAGAGACTTATCGTTGCGAAGGTACTACATATACGAGCAATCGGCTCTTTTTCTTTACAAGAAGAATACTTTCGTTGCACATCGAATTCTGCCAAGGAGACTGGGTTGTTGGAGAGTCAATGTTGCTGATTCATTCTGATGCTTCAGCCCGACAGTGGGTCTCCAAGCAGAGCAAGATCCGAGTTGTGTCTATAGCTTCCTCGTATCGCTAGCCTGGATGTTCAAGGCTTGCTGCATTTTGGCTCATGTAGGATCTTCCACAATGCCCTGGTGTGACTATACACATAGGAAGGGTGCACATAACAGGCAAGACACAGGGACAATACGACCACAGTCATCTCAATCAATGAGGTTCCCTGTTGATGGGAAGGTTGCTGAAGATACTTGTGGAAACAAGTCAAAATGCAAATGGACAACGCCGCCATGAGGACCACACCCAGCAAACGTTGGACAGCCTTCCATTTTCTCTCGTCTGGAACGGGCAAAAAAGTTCTTGCGACGGCCCACGTTTCGCACAAATGCGCCAGCAACCCAACGCTCAGAGGAAGCTGCACCAGATCCACAAAGGATTGAACCGTGGCATCATCATTGGTGTGAACATAGGCGGAAAGTGCCAAACCGAGTCCAAGACCTGTCAAGTGGTGTTCGTACATGTGGAACATGTGCGCTCCCTGCAAGGAAATCCAACCAAGAAAGAGAGCATTCAGTGTTTCCACCAAGTAGACGCCTGCAAACAGCAGAATGGCCCAGCAAGCGTCGTCGACCTTTCGACCAACATCATCACCCCCAATGAGAGAGTCCCAAAACAGCAATCGCACCCCTCGTCGCGAGATCTCGGCGTATCCAAGAAAAGCAGCGCAGCGGAGGACAAGCGGAGTCCGAGTGCCAAAATTCTTTTTGCTGGCTGAAGAAAACATGGCGAGGAGCCCTACCGTATTGTTGTCGTCTTCAGCTACTTTGATTTGTTTATGTAGCTGTTGCTGACCACCACTCCGAGTTATTGACACGATCGAACTCAATGCACGGTCGCAATAAGGCAAAGGAGTGCTTTGGGCAGCAGTGTTGCGCAGTCCTTGCGTCCTTGGCAAGTCCTTGCAGCCGAGTCAACTCCCTGAAAGCTTACTGCACCGCACTTTTTTCAGCTGGGGTTGTTCAGCATGCGGAAGCGCTGTCGCTACGGTACGGTACCATACTAGTACTAGTACCTGGAAACATACTAGTACGGTACCGTACCGTACAAATGTACCAAACCGCACCGCACCGTACAGTACAGGAAGACAGGTTTAGAAGGGTACTTACGGTAACTATAGGGTTAAAGTTAACATTTACACTGCATGTTTGTAAAAAATTATGGTTTACCGCAACTACCTGAACTCGAAAGATGTCTTCGCGCACTGAGACACTCAAAACCTGAATTGACTTTGAATGTCTACTCCTGTGACGTCATACCTCCTGCAAGCCCGTCGTCTGTCCGACAATCACACAAACACAACCAAGCAACAGATTATGCGTAAAAAGGAGATCTGGGTTGATGAAGTCCAAAATCAAAGCACGGCGTCTACAATCCGAATAAGGCCGACAACAGAAGTGCAGTTGTCAACATAGTCTAAATAACTTAACCTGTGAGGTTTCGCTGAGGCGCATCAATCAACCAAAAATCAGGCGACAGACGACGCTCACAAAGATCGAGGAAATTGAAACAAGGAAAGCAACCATGGGTGCATCATTTGCTTGGTGCATTCTGTGTATATTTCTTTGCATTGCCCCCGTTTCATCCTTCGGCAGCTTCCAGCCACTGCCAACAAAAAGATACAGAAACGTCCCTTGGAATGTACGTGATGCAGACGGGATATCCCAAGTAGTAATCTTTAGCAGCAGCAACAGCAACGAACATGACGAGATTTTGCCAGCGCCTATCGACTGCCTCAAAGAGGCCATGAAACGGATATATATCCTGCAGCAAGGCACGAGCCTGCTTCGAAAACAGCCCCTGCGTGTGGGCCCCTCATCGATACCAGGTGCCGGCAGCGGAGTGTTTGCTACAAAAAACATCAAGGCAGGAACTATCGTCAGCTTGTTCCCAGTCCATGGGATAGGATTGGAGCAGTTTGATGATACAAATGCTATTGTTGCTGCCACCGAGGAGGACCACGCCTACTTTCATCCCCTAGACGACGAAAATGATTGTGGTGATGAGGACGTGGATGCTGATGCGGAAAATGTTGCTAGTAGTAACCACAACTACCTTCATTATCTGATTGGGTCGCGTCCTTTGTGTGGATTTCGAGCAGCCGACCACGATGCGACTCTTTACATTGACGTTAACCCCAACAAAAGTGTTCAAGAACCATGGATAAGCCATTTGATCAACGATGGTGCCATTGTCGAATCCAACACCGAACAAGGACTGCTGGATTACTACCGAGAAACGACGAAACTTAAAAACTGTGTTACTATTCCCTTTGGGCCGGCTCCACTCATGGTTACGGTAACAAATTGCAAGGTGAAAAAGGGAGAGGAGTTGTTCACAACCTACGGAGGCTCCTATTGGCTGGACGCATTCCTCGAATACGACGACGAGGAACCAGTGGATATTACCGAGGCTGTGCACTTGCAAGCCAAACAAACGGCGCAAGACCTCTTTAGCTCCATGCAGAACGCCCGTACCACATACGTGAATCTCGAAGCAGACCTTGAAAAGGAGTTCTCTATCTCCTTATTAGAGTAAAGACTTTGGCAATTCAGACTGACTTGACTCCTCCCTGCGACAGGGTACGTCAAGCTACTAGCTAGTGCTCTTTTAGCTATTTCGCCCCAGGGTTCCCAGGGTTAGTAGGGTTTCGCGTGAGTAGATCTCTAGTAGGTACCGGTAGCCTACCTGAGCTCTTGAAAGGATCCTGCTTTCAATTTGAATAAGGCCGTGATCTCAAAAGAGCGCTGCATTCGATAATCCCTTCGTCGGATCAATCGCCCCTGAACAAGGACAGAGAGGTCCTGTACATGTGTTCCTGTTAAAACATTGTCTACCACCGGTGCATGTGGTATAATGTGACGTCATACTCGTAGTACGGTACAGATCTGGTAAATCCCAGCTGCCCAGCTGCAAGCCCGTCGTCTGTCCGACAGTCACACAAATTTACCCAAGCCTCATAAAAACAGATCTGCTCGAGAGTCCAAAATCAAAGCAAAGTATGTCTATCCGTGCCAATACTGTACTAATAGCTGGACTATCCGAAATAAGGCCGAGCCGACAACAGAAGTGCAGGTGTCAAGATAAAGAACTCAGCCTGTGAGGTTTCGTGAGGTGCATCAACCATGGGTTCATCATATTATTATCTGCTCGCCGTATTATTTGCTGGGTGCATTACATTTTTTTGCATTGCCCCCGTTTCATCCTTCAGAAGCTTCCAGCCACTGCCAACAAAAAGATTCAGAAATGTCCCTTGGAATGCACGTGATGCAGACAGGATATCCCAAGTAGTGATCTTTAGCAGCAGCAACAGCAACGAACATGACGAGAATTTTCCAGCACCCATCGACTGCCTCAAAGAGGCCATGAAACGGATCTATATCCTGCAGCAAGGCACCAGCCTGCTTCGAAAACAGCCCGTGCGTGTGGGCCCCTCGTCGATTCCAGGTGCCGGCAGTGGTGTGTTTGCTACTAAGAACATCAAGGCAGGAACTATCATTAGCTTGTACCCAGTCCATGGTATGGGATTGGAGCGGTTTGATACAAATGCTATTGTTGCTGCCACCGAGGAGGACCACGCCTACTTTCATCCCTTGGACGATGACGAAAACAAAGGAGATGATGATGATGGTGAGGAGGGGGGTCTTGGTGATGAGGAGGTGGATGATGATGCGGAAAATGTCGCTAGGAACCACAACTACCTTCATTATCTGATTGGGTCGCGTCCCTTGTGTGGATTTCGACCAGCCGACCACGATGCGACTCTTTACATTGACGTTAACCCCAACAAAATTGTGCAAGAACCATGGATAAGCCATTTGATCAATGATGGTGCCATTGTCGAATCCAACACCGAACAAGGACTGCTGGATTACTACCGAGAAACGACGAAACGGAAAAACTGTGTGCATATTCCCTTTGGGCCGGCTCCACTCATGGTTACGGTAACAAATTGCAAGGTGAAAAAGGGAGAGGAGTTGTTCACAACCTACGGAGGCTCCTATTGGCTGGACGCATTCCTCGAATACGACGACGAGGAACCAGTGGATATTACCGAGGCTGTGCACTTGCAAGCCAAACAAACGGCGCAAGACCTCTTTAGCTCCATGCAGAACGCCCGTACCACATACGTGAATCTCGAAGCAGACCTTGAAAAGGAGTTCTCTATCTCCTTATTAGAGTAACGACTTTTGGCAATTCAGACTGACTTGACTCCTCCCTGCGACAGGGTGCATCAAGCTACTAGCTAGTGCTCTTTCAGCTATTGGATTCCCCGCCCCATGGTTCCCAGGGTTCTAGGGTTTCGCGTGAGTAGATCTCTAGTAGGTACCGGTATTCTACCGGAGCTCTTGAAAGGATCCTGAAAGGATCCGAGGCGAGTCCTGCTTTCAACTTGAATTAAAAGCTTTGGTCTCGAAAGAAGCACTGCATTGGAGAATCCCTCAGTCGCCCGTGGAAAAGGAAACCGAAGGATCGTCGCCTCTGACCCGGGCACCGGAGCAATCTCGCGGATCGATCGCTCCGCGACGACTCTCATGAAATCTTTCCACTGGAGTGACTGATTGAACGTGTGCCGTCCACCTGAAAAGCAAAGGACGACGGCGGCGCTTTTGACAGCAAATTGGTGTGTCGATTCAAAATAACGTCGCCCCTTTGGGAGGAGCCCCATTCTCCAAAGCACCGGATAGCTTCCCAAAAGTAGAATTGCGCATCTGTATCCAGACCATGACTCACGTAAAACTCTCCGATGCGCTCGTTGGCCAATGCTTGGTCGTGAAGAAACCCCTGACGGCCTGCCAGAAGAATAGCCTCCTTATACAGCTTGATGGTTTCTGGAAACTTCGCCTTTTGAAGCGACTTGCTTTCTGCCTGCAAAAGCAAAGCAGAATGGACCACGTTAGGGTTTCCGTTCTTCGCCCAATCGTATATCTTCTTAGCGTGTGCATTTGCCATTCGTTTGTACTTCAACTTTTTCGTTTGCTTGAAGGCTGCGAAGAACGCCAGTCCGAGATTGAAGTGCAGCTGAGGCATCACATAGGAGCCTGCAAACGCCTCGTAAAACGATCCCTTGTGAGCACCGGTTTCTTCAATCAGCTTGCATGTCTTGACGAAGTCACCGCTCCAGAAGGCATTGACCAGGCGTTGGCGATTCACCTGGGCCCTTACCCCCATTGCCTTGTCCGCTTTGGCCAATTCCTCTTTAAGGTTGAGCACCGACCCATTCAATTCCGCCATGTTGTTGTCCTCCTTACCAAGCAGATTCAACACGAGCTGGGAGATGCAGGAAAACGCACTATGTAAGCGGCATGCCGGGCTTTCTGATATCTGATGGGCGTGTTTAGCTAAGCTACTTCCTGGACTTACCTGCCAGAGGCAACGCAGGTAAATCGCATGTTTGGACTGTCCTAGCTCGTTCATTTGCTGCGTATACACTGCGCAGTCTTTCTCGATCATGGCGAGAGGAAGACCATTGTAGAATCCAAAATCTAGATATGAGAAAATGCTCCACATGGCGCTCTCCACGTCACCGCTTCGCAGCCCCACATTGTATCCGTCCACGAGCATTTTCCTCAAGTGAGTTGTCGGTTCTTGCCAGTGGAGGCAAAATGCCGCAGCACAAAAGAGTGTTCGGGACTTGCCAACTGGAGAGATCTCTTTGGTCGAACCTACGTCTTTGTTCTTGTCATAAAGATTCAATCCTAGCTCGCCAAATTGTTTCGACCCCTCCAGGTCGTTCAGCGCAGCTGCCAACAACAATCCAACTGTACAAAGTGCCGGTGGTGAATAGTCGGCGTAGCCATACTTCAGCGTGTACTTGAGCTGTCGCAATATGATCAAAGTGAGGAGATCCGATTTGTTCTGGAACGCGTAGGTTGCACACCGGTCTAGGAGACGCATCGCCCATTGCTTGGCAGGATCCGTCATGACAGGCAATGTAGGAATCTTCTTCACCAAAGCCCGGACAGACACTTCAGTCTTGAAGATCCCCCCAATGGTGTACATGGTGCGGGCATACTTTGGAAATTTGCAACCCAGCAGCGCTAGCACCTCCACGCACTTTTCTTGAGCAAGCAAAGTGTTGCCTTCGTCGTTGATGGCATCTAGCAACACTGTGTAAGCTCTTTCCTTCTCGAGGATGGGCCGATCTTGTGCAATCACAGCGTTACAGCACTTCTTGGTTTCCAGTCTGTTTCCAGAACAGTGATGTGCTTCCGCGGAAGACGAGAATAAATCGAGACTCAATTGGTAGTTTGACTCCCAGTGCCCTTCTGGCAAGAGCTGAATACCTCGGGTCAAATACGTCGCTGCGCTCTGAAAGGCGGCTCCTTGCATTGCCTTGTTCCCTGCGGTCAAGTTCATGTCGGCCAGTCGAAGGCGCTGTGGATTGTTTTTTGGAATTCGAGAGGTATCTTCGTCCAGCAAATTGACTAGCACGAAAATGTGCGCCTCAAGCTCCTTCTGGTCAAACTCGGTTATGAGAAAGTCTCCTAGCTTGTACCGAAGCTGCGTCAATTCCTCGTCTGGTGTCAAGGTTAGCGCAGCCTCTTGCACCTTGTCATGTTCCCATTTGAGCAAGCTTTGTCGTTTATTGTGAACTAGCAACCCCTCGTGGACGCAGGTCTTGATAAAATCGTCGGGAGCATATGCTTTCTCCTGCTCTTCATCTTTGTCCTGCCTCTTTTCGAACAGTATACCATTGAATTCGTCCAAGACTCGTTCCAAGACAGAGTACTCAAAGGAAGCTCCTAGTAATGCAATGACGGGAAGCAACAATCGAATGCCCTCGGGCAAGTGTTGCAACTTTGACTGGATCACTTGGACCACGTTTTTGGTCGCCGATTCTCGCACCTGTATCTCGTCCACGTCCCATTGCCATGACAGCTTTCCCATTTGAAAGACCAACAGAGGCGTGCCAGAATGGTCGCTTGCCAACGATTTCAAGAACTGCTTGACATAAAAGACGTTTCCTTGAGTCTTGCGATGGACACACTCCGCCAAGGACATCGTCTCGGAAGGTGAATTCTTACTGAGCAAATCCATCAACATTTGGTTAACTTGGTCCAACTCCAAGTTGCCAATCTCGAGTCGATGAATTTTGAACGATTGCTCATCCTTTTTTTCCGTAGGTTGTTGCTGTTGCACCATGCTCTCCAGTTCCCGGAGTGTCACAGTGAGCGGATGCGTCTCATTCACTTCGTCGGATCTGACAGTTGCCACTACCAGCAACCCTTGCTCTTCGCCAACACAATTGGGATGATCGGTGAGGAGGGACTGGATCAAATGCAAGGACGCAGCGTCTGCCCATTGAATATCGTCAATGACCAAGACAACTCTTCCAAAGTGTGTCAAGACTCGTATCAGTCGTCGAAAGGCGTAATTGAATCGATGCTTTGCCTCCAAATAACCCATGTTGGAACTGGTCAAATACGAAGATTCATCAGTTCCCACAAGCTGCAATAGATCCGGAAACACTGTAGTGAGTACCTGCAGAACTTCCTCTTCCAGTTCTTGCTTGAGGCGCGATTGGACCTCTTCAAACGTAAACGTCCACTTGTTGCCGGCTGCCCACTCGTCCTCCTTGTGCGCCAACAAGGCGTCACAAAGTTGGCGACAAATCATGGTAAAGGCAGCGTAGGGTTCTTCGTTGGATGATGCCTGATCAAACTTTCCCGAAAAGAACAATGCCGCTTCTCTCGTAGCAATGGGTTTCAAGGCATGGAACGCCAGAGCACTTTTCCCCACGCCTGCACTTCCCATGAGGAGGATCCATTGACGTGCCACAGTAGCTCCCTTGGCATTGTCAAAGGCATCTGTCAAGACTTGGATTTCCGATTCACGTCCGTACAATGCCTTTTCGTCAAACCGTAATGTATTGATGGTCAGCAAGCTTTCGGCTCGCGTCAGAGATTGCCGGTCGCTGCCGGCATGGGGTTTGATAAAGCGGGCCGAAGACCGCCCGCTTTGGTCTATAATGGATCCTGAGCGACTGGACGAGGATGGATTTGAAGCCTCCGCGGCTTCGGTCAGCGTCGAGAGGACCGACACGTTGTCCGTCTCGTTGCGGGCAAAATCCGAAGGATCTGTGTCGACGAAATGATCCATAAGAGGTGTTGGCCGAGCGTGTGTGTGCGAACTAATATCCTTGCTCCATTTCTTGCCTTCCGTGGGGTTGTCACCAACGGCAATGTGGCTGTTGCCGACTGTTGAAGGAGCACTCTGGGATTCCGCCATTGTCTGGAGGCTCTCTCTCCCTTTCGCTTGATGTGGACCCTCTCTCCCTACTTCCTGATGGCTCTATTCTCTATCGCATGATGTTATGGAAGGTTGGCGGGTTGGATATTGGGTGTGTGTTCGGGAAGTTGAAGAGTTGAAGATTTCGAGGTGCTGTAATCTTTTGGCACACGCGCTCGCAGCTTTTCATGACCATCATTAGAAATCCTTTTAAATCTTTTCAGAAAGGTGCACTTATACTGGAAGGTACCACTACTACGTCATCATACGGTACGGCACCGGTACCGGTACCACAAACCCAATCGGAAGAAAAGACCACAAACAAATCTGGCAGTTGTGTCTCATGGGGCGCATTCTCCTTGTTCCTGCTGTAGCCATTCTGCTTGCTGCTCTTGTCAAAAGAACAAAAACAAAAAAAAACTGAACGTCTAATAACAGATTCAGACCAGATGTGCTTGAGGACGACCCACGAGCTAAGGGCCGGGTATTTCCCACAGTCAAGTCTGCTGTAGCCATTCTGCTTGCTGCTCTTGTCAAAAGAACAGAATCCAATACAGTTGCTACAACTTCACCATTTCCACCTAGTCAAGTGACAGCAGCCCCCACCTCTGCCGAGGGATATATCCCTTCCTTGTTTGACGGAGAAGAAGAAAGCCTTGGAGCCTTGAAAGACCCAGATTCACCTCAATCCAGAGCTTCCCAATGGCCACATGAGGACCCAGAATACGGGCCTTACTACACAGAGGATAGGAAAAGGCAGCGATTTGGGCTGGCAACATTGGAACCTAGTATGCTAGGCACAACACCCTGTGGCAATGATGGCCTCTATGAACATCTTTGGTTGGACAAAAATGGGCTTGTGGGCACCCTACCAGTAGAGCTTTATTTGTTGACCTCATTGTCCTTAATAAAGGGCGGAGCAACTGGAAGGAACCATTTCAAGTCCTCAGATTGGCTGGGCAGCTGAAGGCATTGGAAGGCCAATTCTCTGGGCAGATTCCATGGGAATTTGGAGAGCTCGAATCTTTGGGACCGCCGATGACTCTTGCCAACAACTCACTGCCTGGCATAGTGCCTGAAGAATTATCTTTTCCACAGCAGTCTGTCCACGCCATATGTTTGGAGGGGCATCCTTGGCTGTCTGGGTTTGTTCCTCCTTTGAATTTCTGCTTCCTTTTTAAAATGGCACCTGCGTTGGACCTGATGGATTCCCATTTGAGGAGGAGGAGGTTGCTGGTTTGTCATTTGACTGTACTAATCTACACTGTGGCTGGTTGTGGACGTTCTTGCCACGGAGACTAGCTATCATAGTTTCGCTAGTACTAGCTAGATGCTGTCTCCAGCAACGACCCTATCGTTTTAAATTTCTCCTTCAAGGAGGGCTTTGGAAGAACACTCGTCCTCATAACATGAAATCTGAGGAGACGTGGGATTCTTTTCTCATATTAGTCACACCGGAGCTGTTCTAGCTAAATTTTTACCTTCTTGCCAAGCAATTCCAGCCACTGAGGTATCCGCACGGTAGTACTACAGCTCCCGGCCCAATGACGGCCAGATGTATCTAGTAGCGCTTCTTGCCAGATTGCAGTATGTGCTCCACTGTGGCACAGTGCCTGCCCCTTCTTGGGAAGACTGGATGGTGTGTGGAAAGAAGTGTTGCTGGCTGGCTGGCTAGCTAGCTAGGGTATCGGAACATTGAAAAGAATGCTGGTGAATCCGTAAAACCGGGATCAATATTCCATCTCGCTCCGCGGCCAAATTAGGCCACTGGTGCCTTTGAATTTCCACAGAAATGCCGCTTTTAAATCAATGGCAGCTTCGGGGCTCTGGTGGTGCTTTTCGCGAGCGAGGGAGAAACTGGGACCATCGCTCCCGTGGGAAGTGAAAAGCGCCCTGGTTAGCTATCTCTAAAGGTCGCAATGGAGTTACTAATAGCCGGTGCGATGGCTCTGGAGTGTAGCTAGTGCTAGCTACTCGAGTACCTGGTAGAGGGCAGGAATCCTGTGCCAAATAAATGTGCCAACACTAAAGAGTAGTTGAGTTCTCCTCAGGGTAGCTGTACCGGTACATAAGATTTCGTTTCTGTTGCTGGACATGGCAGCAAATTATGACTTAAGGACAGGTCATCAAGTGTCCAACAAGCGGAACAGCCAAAGACCAGTGACATTAATTTTCGCTCAACGTAAATGCATTATTATTATTATGTGTACCGGCCGGTATCATTCACGCAACAGCTGCTGGATGCATTGCATGCTCCCAGTTCCTCGATTGATGATGGACCAACCACCCCAATATTCTGCTCAGCTCTCGCCTGAACGTACCAACATCAGACTCGATTCCGTTCTTCTATTCAATTGTAGTGCATTCGCCACCAGCCACAGTAATCTGTCATCAACTCTCTCTAGCTAGCGAATCTGAATGGTAGATAGCAGCATGGGTCATGGTGTGTTGACGTTTGATGACTGCGTGGGGATGATCCCTTTGTTCTCCGTTGTGGGGTTTCTGGTGTACAAGATTGGTGGTTGGATTACGTATGTGTTGACTCTGCCCCTGAGCAAGATGAGAAGGAGACCTACTTCATGTACTACAACTACTACTACGACATGTACTTCCAATACTGAAAATAATGAAGAAATGAGTCTCCCCATGAAATCCATCCTCTTTCTCTTGGCGCTCTCCTACTTGCTGTCTCCGTTGAGTACCATGGTCCACTTGCGTGGCAAACGATGGAACGTCCAGCTCTACCGCAACACGGGGAGTCATTTTTCGGGACTCTTTGACTTGATTCACGGCACGGACCCACAAGTCCAACAAGTCATGGATCTCATGCCCAGTCTCCTCCGCGGTCCCAAACCGCCCCTTTTGTTTGCCAATCGACATTTGCAATTCCTTCCGTGGCTTATTCAGAATGAGATTCATCGGCAAGAGGGAATTCCCTATCAACGCATTCCACTACAAGTCACGGCGTGTCTCGACAAATCAACAACCGCCACGGTTAGTAGTAGCAAGTGTGACCACCGACCGGCATTCCTCAATGAGACCATTACACTCGATGTCTTTCCACCATTTGATACTACTACTGATACTACTTCCGACAGTAGCAATGACAGTTATCCAGGATTTGACAATGGATCCCCCATCATTTTCCTGTCACCGGGATTGCGCTGTGAGAGTCAGGACATGCCCGGAACCATGTTGGTCCGACGAGCGTTTGGAGCCGGCTTTCGATCCATTGTGGTCCAACGACGCGGTCATACTCCCCATCAACCATTGCGGGCACCCCGTTGGAATTTGTTTGGCGATGTCGATGAATTGGAACAGGTCTATTGGCATATTACGCGGCATTATGCGGCACCGCATACCCCCATGTTTCTGCATGGGGTTAGTTCCGGAACGGCCCTGGTGGTGTCGGCGTTGGCAGAATTTGATCGACGACGACTGCAAGGCCATAGCGCACCGTCGTTTGTGGCATCGGCGTCCATTGTACCGGGATATGATATCAGCAAGGTATTCTTGCCGGAACGGTTCAAATTCCCCTACAATCCAATCTTGACCGAATCGGTCAAGGATCATTTTGTACGACAAAATGAAGACGTACTACGACAATTCAACAATCATGCCGTCAACGAGGCACTTTCGGCCACCAACTTGCAAGAGTTTCTCAATGCGGCAGCACCGTTTGCGGGGTATCCCAATGCCACGGCCTACTATCATGGAGAGAATCCCGTCAACAATGTCCATTTCATCACCACACCCAAACTGGTCGTCAACAGCATTGACGATCCCTGTTGCAATATACACAATCTCTACGAACCGTCACCGTATCCACAACACGGAGGACGCACGTATGCACAAATGGCGGCCGATTCCAAACACGGAATGTTGGCCGTTACCATGACGGGCACTCATTGTCCCTTTTTGGACACGTCGGCAGGGGCTACCAACTATATACTGCCCAGTCTGTTGCCCGCCATTGTGCCGGATCCGTTCAATGGAGGATGGATGCTCGATAGTTGGGCCGATCGAGTATCCTTGGAATTTTACCAGGCAGCCTTGCAAGTATACGGCCAAGAGCGGCGGTAAGTGGCTTCAAAGAGCATGCGTGCGTGAAGATGTTTGCAGCCGCATGGATCGGGTAAGCTATCATGCTTCCAATGTGCCTCTCAAAACTAACTGTGCTACCGTCATCTCCTACGCCGTCAAAAAAGGTTTCTGCAATAGTGGGGCCTTCCCGGAACACGATCGACGTACTACAAAGAAGGGTTGTCGAAGTGATGATAGCAAAATGATCATCTATTCTGCAACACAACGAGCCCGGTTGACAGCAATGCAACTCCTCGCAATTACCGCTTGCAAACTACCGGTAGTCAGGTGGACGATTTTCCCCAACACAAACGATACAAACCGACAAATGCATATCATAGTCCTGGCTTGCTGAATTCTGAGTTGGTCAGCAAACCAGAGGAGGAGGGACAACCGATACTGTAAGCCGCCGTCCATTACAAACAAACTCGTGTATGTAGGCTACTGCTGAGTGACTGACTACCGCGGGTAAGGCTGAGACTGATTCGATTCCCAATAAAAGACTGCCCATAAATATAATCCATACTGCAACTCATTGGCCGCGGAATGACTACGTCAGGAGTAGAACATGCTCTGTAGAGGAGTGAGTGATCGGCCCAGATTGGCTATTCCTGCTTGCTTTGCAATCTACCGAACCACGCTCGGTCGCTTCCTCAAAGTCGTGCAGTGTACTGGGCTCTTCCGAGCTTCCTTTTTTGAAATAAAAATTGCTGGATTTCGAACTCATTGCAGGGTTTCAACTCATTGCAGTATTTCGAACTCATTGCAGGATTTCGAGCTCATTGCAGGATTTCGAGCTCATTGCAGTATTTCGAGCTCATTGCAGTATTTCAAACTCATTGCAGTATTTCAAACTCATTGCAGGGTTTGGAACTCATCCTTGGATTTCGAACTCATCCCTGGATTTCGAACTCATTTGTGTCTCTAAGTCTTTCATCATGCCCTTAAATTGGTTGACACAATTAATTTGCAGCTCCTAGACTCTACTACTGTACCAGGTACCAGTAGCCCGATTGCAAACTACGGTGGCGGAATCAGGTGGATGTATATCCCCAACATGTACCAGGTACCATACATACCGCAAGTGCATTTCATAGTCCTGGCTTGCTTCTGAGTTGGCCAGCAAACCAGAGCGAGGGGCAACGGAAGAGCCATCGTTCCTTGACAAGCAAACACGTTTAGGGTGCTGAGTGACTACTACTTTGGGTAAGGCTAAGACAGATCCCAATAAAAGACCGCTTACTTAATTTTAAAAATCCACGCTGCAGCTCAGCATGATGTCTTGAATACTGTAGAGCGAGCTGTGAGTGAGTGATCCACCTAGAATGGTTAATCCTGCTTGCTTCACCATCCACCGAGCCACGCTCGGTTGCTCCCCAAAAAGTCGTATAGTGCGGCGGAGAAGTGTGCGAATGCATCCAAGTACCAGAATGTGGACGAGGCAAGTGACTCGCTTGGGTTGTGTGCGATGCGTGAATGGCACGGGAAGAGAAGATCCAACGCAAACAGCGACAGGAAATGGCTGCATTGTCGAGTCGGTCGCAGAAACGTCAAATGCATGCATGTCCTGTGGCTGATCATGACATGGAATATCCAATGGATGCACCAATCGATCCCCGTCGTGGATACGGAGAACCCCCCGGCTCCTCGATCGATGCCAAGGAATACCCTCCCATGGATCCCCGTCGAGGGTACGGCGGATGATGATGATGCGGTGCATGGTCCGATCCTCCTCGCACCATGAAAACGGAGCTTTCATCGTGAAAGACATCTCGCTCGAGCATGGACAAGACCCGATCCAACTTGTGTTCGAGATGGTCCATTTTGGCTTCGAGCCTCTGCACATTCTTCTGGACGGCATGCACATCCGATGCCGCGGCAAAGTCGCCGCTATGAGTTGCTGGCGTCCAAATCTTGCCCATTTCGGCGGTGGGCACACCTGCTGTTGTCGTTGTTGCTGTAGTTGTTGTAGTGATCGGCGCCCAAAACAGCGCTTGTCGCACTTGCGGTGGCCAGACATATCCCAACGTTAGTACTCCCACAACAATCCAGACAATCATGACGACCATGACATTGACGCGTAAAATCATCATGAACCAAAACGACGGCGACAATGCTCCGAGTCGATGATCGTCAAAAATGGACCACAGTGCCTGCCAACTCTTGCCGAGAATGTCGTCGGTCGTACACGTCCGACAACAGCAACAAACGCGTGTCAATGCTTCAATATCGGCCAAAAATCGTATCCGATTGGCCCAAAAGAATTGTTCCGTCCGTTCATTTCTCCAAATATCATTTCCAATGATAAACGCCAGTATATTGGCGAGTAGTAAAATGACAATGTAAATGAAACACACGTAGAGAATCGTGACGAACACGTGATTGTTGTTGTTTTCGGGAACATCTGCCATATCGACTTCTCCGACGGCCATGGTGTAGATTGTAAGCAGTGCTTGTCCAAAGGATGTACAAAACGGAGATTCACTGGGACACGTGACATCGCGTTGTGTGTCGGTGGTAGTTGTGGTCCTGTTGGTATCACTGTCAAACGTTGTCATTGTGGATGTCGTAACGACCAATTCGAGCGTGGTCAAATAAAACAATTGCGCAAATGCCACCAACACAATAGTCAATGCCGCCGCAAACGCAAACAATTTGCGTCCCGTCGCCAGTACTCCATCGACCAGTGTCGAAAAATCCTTGGAGACGAGTCGCACACACGACAAGACGCCCGCCCACGCCAATGCCAGTAGAAATGCCGCCACGATCGACAATACTTGAAAGGTTTCGGGATCTTGTATTTCATATCCTTGTGCCAAAATGGCAAATACGAGTACGGCCAACATGACCATGAGATTGGAAATTTCAAGGGGATGTTGTTGCCATTGTCGAAACGCCGCCGCCTTGTAAATGCGCACGGCAAGAATCCCCAAATCGGTCGCACACAAGACACTGGTACTGGCTGCCAAAAATACAAAGGCGACAAACCATTGTTGCTGCAATAATGGAATTTGATTTTGTGGAAAATATTCATTGCCGTGTTTCCAGTAAATATGAAAACTGACAATAATAACCAGCAGTGAGACCAATCGGAGAACATACAAAAAAGTGACATCGGACGAACAGAATCGTTGATTGACGAGTGTTTGGACGGTGGGATTCCAAGCCGCGTGATCTTGCACAAACGCGGGCAATTCTCCGAGAATGGGAAAAAAGTCTCGATCGGCTTGTTGTTGTTGTTGTTCGGATAGTGTAGAGTTTGTTGTGTTTGTGTTGGTTGTAGTGGGAGTGGTGTTGGTTGTTTTGGATTGGGATGTACTCGTGAGGAGTAGTTGTTTGGTATACGATTGACTACTGGTTTCCGTAGTGACTTGTACGGTCCCCACATAAGCATCAAACGCATTGGTGACATTGCGTTGCAAATGTTGGAGTCGGACATTGGCCAAACATGCGAGTGCGGATTTGTGTTGACGATTGAGAATTCGTTTTTGTTGTGTGGGATTGCGTTCGAGTAAAAAATGAATCGTCTCGGCGGCTTTGTCGTTACTGGCATGTTCCATGGCGACATGGAGCGGTGTGCGACCCATGCGATCGACCATGGTGAGTGTAAAGTTGGTGGCCAGTAATCGAATGTGTTTGGCACTGACGCCGTATTGACACGCCAAATGCAACGGCGTGGCGCCATTGGCATCTTCTACAATTCGAATCGATGTGTAATTCTGTTCGGCCAATTCCAACAAGGCTTCCACCACGGCAATGGGAGCTTGATGGACACTTGCCAAATGCAAAAATGTGCGTTTGGCATTCTTGGGATCCTTATACGTCACCAAGCGCTTTAGTTTGCTTTTAAAGGCACGCATGTCTTCCATCCATTCCAACAACAATTGCCACGACTCTTCATTCTTGTCATCATTGCACATTTGGAACAGACGAGAAATGTCATTGTTGTTGTTCACCACGCCCTTGTTGCCTGGACTGCTTGGAGCACTACTAGTACTACTAGGAGCACTAGGAGCAGCACTACTCAAATGACGGTTCCCCAACAGCAAATCTCCTGTTGTGGCGGTGGTTATTACACTCGTGCTGCTGATCGCTTGTTCCTTTGCCGTAGAATCGGTCATCTTGCTATTTTCATTTATTCAACTCAGTCAACTCAGTCTTTCTTTCTTTACTCAATACATGCACAAAGTAGAAATAGAGCTGATGAAAAGAGGGTTCCGGAAAAATAAAATAATGAGATGGTGTTGCTGTTTGATCATCAAGGAATCTCGTCTCGTCGACGAAGTGTCGTCATTTTGGGGAGACCCACCAATTAAATGCCGCAACCGTCATCATGTTGTCATGATCCCCTTGGTCGTCTCTTTCCGAATGTTCTCGAATCGAATCGAATCGAATCGAATCATCGATTAGCCAACTCAATACTCTTTTAACGGGGTTTTTAGAGTAGGGAAATTAGCTACGGAAGCCATCAGGGGCCAGGCTTAAGCAAAGAATAGTCAAAACTCAGGACTAGGTTCTGTGGGATCAGGGGCAAGAAATTGAGGACCATTACGGGGGCAAAAGGGTTTGGCTTTGCGAGATCCACAGAGACATAAATGAGTAGCTTTCACAAGGGCAATGGAGATACGGGTCTGCATGAAGAACATCATTTGAGAGTAGGAAAATTGAGTTTTGGAGGCAGTAGCAGAAGCAAGGCGTTGTAAGAGAGTCTTGGCTTGAGGGGCAAGCATGCCATCCACTGAAACAACAAAGGCGATTGGACTCGCACGCTTCTTTATATTTGGAAATTTTGTCGCGTTCTTGTTGGGTTAAAACTTTGACAGGATCTTTGTTTCAGTAAGAGGCACAGTCCAAATCAGTGACATGTACGTCAATAATAGCTGTAGTACCACGTTCGAACAAGCCGCGAATAGAAAGATCACCACGTAAGAGCTCGGGGGCTAGAGGGAGATTGAGAGGGGGGGAGGAAGGGGAAGTAAGGTAGAAATTGGGTGACCAGCAGGGATAGTAGGGGCGAGAACAGATGGAAGGGGTGGTTCTGACTGGAAGCTAGAGGAACCAAAGCATTCACACGCAATAGAACCAAGTCCAGTGCGGATTTCATTGTGGCGACGGATGATTAAGCCACCGCGTTTGCAAACCAGAGCATGTGAAACGCTGAAGGGACCAGTACAGCCATCACAAAGAGCTGGAAGAGCTGGGGGGGTAAGACCGAACCGGAGAAAAAGAGCACCACGCCATTCTTGAGCTGAGAGGTGAGTGCGTTTTGGCAATATCGGGCATGACCGCAAGCCAAGAGCCAGTGCAACGGCTGCGATTGAGGCGGGACTGCTCAGCCAGAGTGAGAGTGACTTGTTGAGTCTCGAAAGCCGCTGTGTATGCATCATGGTGACGTTTTTTGGCACTGAGTGAGGGCTGTTCGATGGTCTTCAATTCTGAAGGGATGACGTGGGGGCTCAATGAAGGGGGTGGCAGGGTCGTGGAGGGGGCTAGGGGGGATGGGAATTAAGGGCAAGGGGGCAAGAAGGGCTCGAGTAATTTCCGATGTAATTTCGCGACTGGCAATGTAGCGGAGGGGGGCCTCCGTAATGGGGTTTACTCAATACTCTGGTACATGCCGGTTCGATCAGTTTGTGCTTCCAACTTCACTTCCAATAGGCATCATCGAAATGGATGCAGTCATCACAACAATTGAGAGAAGGGATCGAACAGACCAGATCCGCCCACAACAATAATAGAGGTTCGGCAAAAATGGAACCTACCGCAGCCCAAAAAAAGGATGACGAGGAAGAGCTGATGGATATTGTGGCTGCCAGCAGCCGAGGGGAAAATGGAGAGCTCAGAAAGCTGTTTGAATTGGAGGCGCAACAGGCAGAAGATGAACTACCAAAGAGAGAGGAAATCCATACCTGTATTAGGTCATTCCAGTCATCGCAGCATGATCCCAGCACAACAGGCAGCAAATCCACAGGAGAGGAAATAAAAGAAGAAGAAAAGGAAGACGATGCCTTTATTTTGAAGGTAGTACAGGAGCCAATACAGAATCATCGTCAGATTACCACTGATCTCCAGAGAACCACAACAGTCAGTCGTTCGTTGATGGGGGCTACTTCTTCTGCTCATGTTGAAGAGCTTACTTCAAACACAAACACAAGGAATTAAAGTACGGCAGATGACCAAGCCACGACTCACGCAGTCAACAATAGTGGATTGGTGGTGAGTGACTGGCTCGATTGTGGGCCATCTACAAATGCAAACGATGAAACATGTTGGATTCAATACTTTTGTTCGGAAGTATGGGGAAGTTGGTGGCTTGCTGGTGTTCATGAATGTCAATGGGGAGGAATTTCGTGTGAGAGAGAGAAAAACGTTACTGAGTTGCGGCTTTGTGAGTTTTTCCTAGTTTTTGTTGATGACAACAAGGACCAAAGTGCATGTTTCCTGTACTTATCCTTAGCTTGCTTTGATTATCAGGGAACAATGGATTGAATGGCCCTTTGCCCACAGAACTTGCAAGCCTTCCTGCACTGGAATTAATTGACCTTAAGGGGAACCATCTGACAGGCACGCTTCCATGCCTATATGGCAGCTTCCTCTTACTTTCTTACTTCAATCTCGTCAACAGCCAACTAAGAGGAAGTATTCCATTGGAATTGTTTGGAAACAAGCTCTCCTCGATATTTTTAGCAAACAATTCATTGACAGGGACAGTGCCCACAGAAGTTGGACTCTTTGGTGGGTCTATACTTCAATTTGGTTCAAGCAGCTTGTCCGGTTCCATACCGGTTCAAACAGCTTGTCCGGTTCCATCCCTACAGAGCTCTTTCGGACTGGGAAAGGAGACTATCTCTCCATATATTTGAATGACAATAAGGTATGACAACATTTCCTGGGGTTCAGAATCAGTGATCTTCAACTTTTAGCCAAGCCCCTGAATTGTAATTGACAGCTCGCCCTTTCCCTTTTTTGTAGCTTACAGGAGCTCTACCCACTGAAATTGGAGCATTGCATGGCCGTGATAATCTCGCCGTCCACCTGCAAGGTAACCCTTTGCGAGGAACCATCCCATCGGAAATTGGGCTTCTGAAAGGCTCTCTCAGAGAACTTGATATCAGTCGGACCCATATGGATGGCTCCCTACCTGAGGAGCTCTTTACAAAATGTACCAATGTGGAATTTCTGAAGGCCTCCAACTGTGGCTTGACAGGCACAATTAGCACTGGACTGCAACTCTTGTCAAAGCTATACACCTTTGACATTTGCAACAACAAGTTCCATGGCACCATCCCAGCACAGCTTTCTGCTCTAACCGACTTACGTCACTTTTTTGTGAATGGGAATAACCTGTCTGGTTCCATTCCATCATCTGTCTGTGCTTTGGCTGACCCTCTCAAGGGCACATTTGAAGTGGCAGCTGACTGTTTGCCAAGGGATGGCACAGGCAATCCCATGGTAGAGTGCTCTTGTTGCACTCTGTGTTGCGATGGTGATGCTGCTGACTACTGTCTTCGGGTGTAGGGTGTCAGTGACAAGCCTAACTAGGATAGAATGGCTCGGGGTTGTCTTGGAGACTGCAGCTTGCAATGAGAGATACTTCTTAGTCCCCAAACTGTTTGTGACCCCAGCGTTGTTTTTTTAAGAGCCGCCAAAAGAAGCACCAACTCTGGCCCTTCGTAACTTTTGCGTTCTTGCAAGCTGCAAGCTGCAAGCTGAGACACGGTGGATATTGGCTGTACAGAAGGCAGGCAGAGAAAGGAACAAGCAGCGAGACCTATTGCTCCTACATGTAGCTAGCCTGTGAGGCCGACCTTGACTTGGCTGGGGAAGGCGCCTATGGCCGAGACAGAGCAAGCCTCGGGGCACGGCAACAAAAGGAAAGGGATAGCTTTGATGCTGTGGTCTGTACAGTATCGTAATGCACCAATTGGAAACCAACCGCCCTCCCCACCAAGGTTGCTGGCTATAGTAGACACTGGATACTTTACGTTTACGGAAAAGACAAAAACGTTTTTTGTATGGTTGCTTCTAATCAAAGCAAAGAGCTTCCTTCAAGTGCGCCAAGCAGCCAAGGGCGACCCAAGAAAGCTGAATGCCTGGTTCTTCCGTACGCATTGGGCCAAACCAAAATTTTGCTGTAGAAACCAGCTGGGAAGTATTAGATCTAGCATCGCTCACCTTGCAAAGTCTCTATCTAGCTCAACACCGAGCACTAGAATATCTTCAATAGCCCACAACGGCTTTACAATGGACTTCCCAGACAAAATCTTGTAGGGTTGGTTGCATGCTTGCAGTTAGTGGAAACAGCAAAGAGCGACCCAGAACTTCTTTTAATTTCTACTCGAGGCCGAGACGGGGGTTTCTTGCTTGGCTGGTGACCTATTCTAGCTAGCCAGCTTGGAGCTTGTAGCACCTTGCTCTCCTCGATCTCCAACAGTCAAGCAGTCAGGTACGGTAGCGGTGGGTGGCTGGGTGGCTGCTATCCAACCAAACACACATCCCTAGGAAGACACGGAAATCTCACCAGAAAGCAGCACTAACAAGAGCGATGAACGGATACTAGTTGTCCACTAGCTAGGATATGATGCTGCTTCTCCATTCGAGTATACTGTAGATTGAATTTCAGCAGTGACTGCATGCGTGACATCCAATAATGTCTTAGCTGTGCACGGACAGAAATAGCGAGAGCAATCATCTCTCACAGTCTCAGAAATTGAGGTTTGAAGGTGCAGTTGGTCGAGTTTTTACAGCTCACTGCAGAACACACCATCCGAGAGACAAAGCAGGAGGACATAGCAACCTCTGATCTCTCGTCTTCTTTCCCAGCTGACTGACTAATCTACTGTACCTTTCAGTTCTTCACCTTGCTCCGATTTCCGAATGTCCAGCTCACTCCACTGGTACTGTACCGGTAACCGGTATGGTACTGTCCTTCTATCTCCTTTATGCTTCCGTATTCAAGTGCCTTCGATCGCATAGATCGAGACTTCGCAGTCCTGAGCTAACTTGCAATTGGTCACAGGGTGTGGGACTCACATGAAATACACGCTGCGTGTACTCGATGTGAGTACGGGTACTGAGTACTGAGTATACTCAGTACCCATACTCACATGACCTCAGAAAATGTGAGTATTACTCAGTACCCGTACTCACATGACTCCGGATTTTGAGTACTTTTTGAGTCTTCGGTGAGTACTTCGGTGAGTACTTCGAAGTGAGTACAGTGAGTACTCGGTGAGTATTTTGTGAGTATTTTGGTGGGAGACAACTGGCAAAACCAACCACCAATCATCTTTGAAGTTGCTGTGCGCATCTTTGCAATGCCAGATAGCAACGGCTTCCAAGAAAGAGTTTTACAGTTCTTGTACATGGTTTGATGGAAAACTCAGCAGGACAGAAGGTTGACATGACATTCCAAATGCGCCTTCTTTGCTACAAGAACAGTGCATTCATCCAGAACTAAAAGCAATGCATCAATGATGCAAGAAAGGAATGGGCTAAGAATAGGACCAAGGTCTCCTCAAGCTAACTGCCAGCAGATGTGAAGAGGAGGATTATGACAGTGTATTGATGCCATGGTGGACCTTAACAACAAGATTGATGAGCCCCCAGCCCAGAACTAGAAAAACCTAGATAATTTCCCTAAGTAATTGATTTTGAGTACTCAGTGAGTATTATAGTACCCACAAAGTACCTGTACTCACATGATACCCGTACTCACTTGACCCTGGGAATTGTGAGTATTACCCAGTACCCATACTCACTTGACTTTGGAATTGTGAGTACTACTCAGTACCCATACTCACATGCTAAAACAGTGTGAGTACCACGCCCTGATTGGTCATCGCTCTGTGGTGCGGAAGCAAAAAGAGATGTGCACCTTTAGCTAGCTAGCTGAACTGAATGGGTGAAATCACGTTTCCAAAAAGGCTCACTTTTTATCTTCCTACAATTTCCGAGCAACATGAAATCCACCACCAAGAACACCAACCTGCGTCGCGGACCAAGACCCATGGGGTCTTCTCCATGGAGGATGAGATTCGCTCATCAACGCCCACAAATGCCGGCAATGAGTTCCACGACCACTGCCAGAGCAGGAGATGGTAACAACCTCAGAATCAATAGAGAAGAGATGACGGGAGTTAGCGAAGACAGAGGAAGGACGAGGATGTGCTTCTTGTCCTCTATCATTCAGGAAGCATTGGACATTGGTGACGACTCGAATTTTTGCTCCGAAACAAACACGAGGACGACCCGTACTCGCACCCGCTCCAACGCTACGGACAGCACGAGCCTACCTCCTTCAAACTAACTTGGCAAGCAAGATAACGATCGAAGGAAGACACATGAAAGAGAGAACAAGGCAAATCACGCCCCCACATACACCCCCGCCCCAACTATAGCTACAGTACAATGCCGCTTCATAGTCCATATATTCTACGACTTTAAAACAAGATAACCCATTCGTGTATAGGCAGACGTTTATCATCGCATGCTTTCTCGTCACTTGCAGGCTGTGGTGATCCTGGGATACGTCGCTCTGTAGCTACGGTAGCTGCGGATACAGACTCTTGTGGCCTACGATCCAAAACGAGGAAGGAGATTGTTCCATGTCTACTACAGTACTGCCCGTATCGATCGATCGTTCGTGCCTGCAGAAGAAAGAGTTGGCCCATTGTGGGCCTCGTTCGACCGATGTGGACGTCGCGCATTACAGGATTTCGAGTTCATGCCACGCCAAGAACGACATCCACGTTTGTTCGTCTGCAAATCGTAACGAATCTTCATAAATGTCGCAGTGACACTTACTTGTCGATGCCACTCGATCGTGTAGCGGCATCCTCCATTTTTGTACCGTACTTGACAGCAAGCTCGAGAGTTCCCTCATGGAAGCACGAGGATGGGTGGGTTGTGATAACGACTTCTCGCCGTTTCCCATGGACGGGAACAAGGCAGTTTCTGTTCCATTTGATCACGTCACCAGTGGACAAAGAGGGTCTCTACGAAAAGTTCTTGACACCCGGCAATGATTGGCCCCACCAGATTTACGATAAGAACCAAAAGAAAAAGAACTCCCGTGCCCTGGCTGGGACTATATACGAAGGCTACGAAAGCACCTCGAATCCAGCCTATGAGCAAGCCAATGGGTGGGGGGACCGACACTCACATACTATTTGAACGCCGAAATGCCAAGCGTAGCCGTTATGATGACGATGAACACGACCAGTGCCGACGAGAGCAACTCGTCTTCTGAAGACGAGGCTGAGAGCTACTGATAACTGTCCGCATTTGCGGGGGCAGCGATCGCCCGGGAGGCTTCGCAAAAGAATCAGGACCAGAGGCAGGGCAACTCCAAGCCGTGGTATCCATCTGCATGCATGTTGGAAAATCTTGCAAAGATATATTCAAGAAAGCCATTTTGGAACAGTACAATCATCATGACTTGTCGTCGTTGTTGTTGTCGTCTTGCAATAAGGGTGGTCGTGTCAGAACCCAGCTCAATGCTCCAATGATTGGCACCGCAAACGGTGCCAGTTGCCTCAAGTCTTGACCGTTCCAAGAAGCGTTCTCCTTAGTGTTGAGGTAACCCCTTTGTTTGGCATCGTCTCGAATGGGATCCAACAAGAGTGGACTTAAAAGAAACAAGTCCAAAACAGTAGTACTCGCAAACTGAGAAGTCGTTACCAATGTCACAAAGCCCTCGAGTTCGCCCGAGACCAGGTTGCTGTCGTAGTTTGCCGCGGAGGAGATGGACTGTGCAAATGTGTAAAAGCAAAATCCAATGACTCCCAGGAGTAAGCATTTTGGGAGTAAAGAGTCAAACTTGCCATAGAGAACGTTCCCCACTCGATCCAGTATATTGATGGTATCTTGTTGTTTTTGCGTTCGGAAAAGTACAAAGTACGGATACAAGCTCACGCCACCAAATACTGTGGATAAAAGAAGGAATGGAAGGGCTGGTACGGCACGGTTTTGTTCTGTAGTAGTCGGATACAGAATGCCCCCCCAGACAAATGGCAGCCATAAGAAGGAGTTGAAGCACAATAGCGAAAAGAGGGGATATCCCGCGGGAGGATGTTGTAGCATGACTTGTGGGTCCGTCAGTTGGGCAATCAAATCCAAATCGGCTTGGGGAAACGCCGTCCCGTCGGCACCGGGGGCGAATGCATAGGAAAATACATTTTCAATGACAAAGGCAGACCCAAACAAAAGTTGACGAATGCTTTGTTCCTTTGTTTTTTGGTCGTCATCAATATCGTCGTTCTTCTTCTTCAAGGTGGATTCTTCTCGAAGATATAATTGTGAGGTTCGTCGTCGTTCGTGATGAGTGCTTCCTCTTGGCAAAGTTGAAAAACTCTCGCAAACCGGATGTTGAGACCAGGCAGCTAATACAAGGGCAACAAAGAACAGGGAAAGATTGTTCCGCATCTTTCTAGCTAGAGACGACTTTCTATCAGGTCGGCTCACAGAATACTGGTAGTAGCAAACTGATGGTCTCAAAAGATCTAGAAGTGCCATGGCGAGTGGGCAGGTTTACGCCATCATTCGATTGTGCTTGCATCACGCTGTCGATGATTCGATTCGATTCTGCCACACGGGTGCGTAACCGGCACCGGTAGTACAGTCGTACTACATGTACAGCAAGGTCCGGAAACGGGACCATATCGTTAATTATGATTGGATTATGAAACAAAATTCGCACGTTTGAAACTCGATCCTTTGCACGGATAAGCTGGCTGAGCTGCTTACGCACTGGGTTTTAAAATTTCAATTCAAACACGACTGAATGCCAAAAACGGTGAAACTGCCATTGGCGAAAGCCAAAAGGGTGAAACTAACCCAAAAACGGTGAAACTAACAACCTTAGTTTCACCGTTTTCACAAAAGCGTGAAACTAACGCCAAAAGCGTGAAACTAACCCAAAAGCGTGAAACTAAGGAAAAGCGTGAAACTAAGGAAAAGCGTGAAACTAACCGAAAGCGTGAAACTAAAGCGTGAAACTAAGGAAAGCGTGAAACTAAGGAAAAGCGTGAAACTCCCACTTACCAACACAGTACTATTAATAGTACTTGCTCTTGGCTTGTACTACTTGCTCTTGGCTTTTTCAGACTCCTTGCTCTTTGCATTTTCAGACCCCAATTCCACCCAGGCTTGTCCTTCTTCCACTTGTTTTCCTGATATATTTTGTTTCGGAACTTATCCAGTGAGTATTCCAGATATTCGTCCCGTGTGACATGCAGTTGCCTTGGCTTCAACCCGTTCAATGTTTCCTGGTCCAAGTCTTTGAGAAGCAGGTCTTGAGCCTTGGACCCTGCCCAAACCGGCTCTCCGTGTGTGTCCTGGGTCCTCTCAGGAAATATGTTCCTGTCATGCTGATAAAATTCATCATCCTCAGTGGACCGATTCTTCTTTTTCTCCACTCTTTTCCTGGTTTTATTAAGCTTATCAGCAAACTTCATCCCTTTGTAGTCTTGAAAGTATTTAAACTCTGGCCTGTGTTTGCAGTGCTTTTCAAATACATCTTTCGGTTCCATCTTGTCTCTGTCCGGAATCACACCATCCAAAAGGAGTTTGTAGAGAACATCCCGAGCAGAGCTTGTTCCCCACTTGGGTTGTGATTCTTTGTCTTCGAGCTTCGTTTCTTCCTTCATTTCTGTGCTTCCGCTTTTGTCAACTCTCTCCTCTCTATTTGGCTCGGCCCTTGCAGTATTAGCATGACCCATGATTCTCTCAACGAGCTCTGTCTTGTTCCCGCCCACTTTTAGACCGAGCCCTCTGAACTTTTCTTTCAGCTCATCCTTTTTCAACTTGGCTAGATCGCTTGCAAAGCTTTCTCTACCTTTGGCAACTCCCCTGGCAGCAGCAGCAGCCCGTGACTCTTCTGGCGATTTTCCCTCTGGTTGAGGCTCTACCAGTTCCACCAGTTCCTCGTCATCGTTATCATCATCATCACTTGTTTCCTCCTTTTGCTGCTGCTGCTTTGCGAGTTCGATTTTCTCGAGCCGAGCCCCTATGTCATCAGATGATGCATCAGATGCAACGTCGCCGTCGCTCATCATAAATGGCAACTTGTACCGGCTACGGTGGCCATTGTGGCAGTTATCTACTAGCTAGTAGCTTCGGGTAGGTAGGGTACCATTGCCGCAAAGCACATCGTGTGCCTCAAATGTCTGTCCATCCACCGTAGAGGAACCCGGATGTACTGAGAACCGGCCAGCCACAAAAATTGTGATAGTTTGTATCTTTCTGATGACTGGCTTGCAAGCGACGTGCGTTTGGTGTTGGTGTGGGCTCTCAAGGGATGGTCTTCGTGACCATTTCAACTCCGGCCATGCCACAAACCAGGGGAAGGAAGACGCAGGAAAGGAAACGAGCAAGCACCCCAGCGTACGCGTCAAGCATAGATCAGGGCAGAGGCGGCAGTCAGGACTGGAGCAGAGACGGCAGTCAGGACTCTGGGCGTTCCTCTAGACAGGCAAGTAGCTCTACAGGTTCAGATAAAGGTTCAAACGCTTCGTCGGATCCGGAATCGCTGGGCGGATCGTTGGGCGCGGGTTCGGCCAGATCCAGGACATCGGCCAGGTCCAGGGGATCGCTTCGAAGCCCACGGGGCAAAGCAGCCAATCGGTCCAACAACCGGGGTTTGTCCCATACCGCTCAAAAGGAAATTCTTGAAGACTTGGAAGAGGCTGGAGGCATCAAGTTTGTCTTATCACAGACGCACGGAATCAAAGATCTCGTGGGGCAGCTAATTGATGAAGACGAGGAAAAGCAGCATCTCTACGGAGTTGATCGTACATCTCCAGCTCGAGTCAAGGCTGTGAACAAGATACGATTCTGGGGTCGCCTGCCTGATCAGGAATACAAGGAACTTCTCGAAGAATTCGGGATTCTATCAGCCAAAGGTCGTGGGACGTTCAAAAACCCAGAGGAGGTCGAGGCGATTGAGAAGAAAGTCACCAAGAGAACCAGGAAGGCAAAGGCAGCACCAAAGAAGACTGCACCAAAGAAGGCTGAGAAGCCCCCCCCATCATTTGTGGACGTGCCCAGCAGTGAAAAGGAGACACCAGCTTCAAGTTTCCAAGTTCCAGGAGCCCCTACAGTCCCCATTCCGGTTCATACTGGCACGAGAGCAAGGAGAGAGCAGCAAAACATCCCGCCTACACCTGCGCCTGCACCATTCATCATCAGAAGTGTACCAAAAGGAGGCCTCTACAGAGACCCAAAACCGATCATCCCAAGTAGCAGTGACGAAGAGGATCAGGGACCAGTCAAAAAGCAACCAAGCAAGATGCCAACCTTAGATCCCGACCTGCCCATTGGTGAGTGCTGGGTAGTTGCCGTGGTGCTTTGCTTGGATTCTGAATTGTCTTACCACGCACTCACTTGCTTGCTGTCTTTTTTACATCATTGCTACAGAGGACATCCCTGTGGATCCACACCTCCTAGAAGGAACGTCCTCTCCATTCAAGGTTACCACAATCAAAGGTTTGGTCGATGTTAAGAAGGGAGCAGCAAAGCTGCATTTTGGCTACCTAGTTACCATGAAAGTAGACCCTCGTGATGCTCTAGGAGTGCCAGATCTAGACCCCCCCTTGGCTGCCTTTCCTTTTAAAGCTTTCATAATGCCGGGTGAGAAGAATGTGTTGATTGTTGAGGCTCCTCTGGTGGAGTATAGTGAACGTGGTGGAGATGACGAAGATCTCCGTACCTTGCTCAGGAAGCGCGAAGGTACTCTTCCCATCATGGACAGCCTTGACAACGCTAGGAAGAACTTTGAACAGCGCCATGGATTGGTTCATGATGAGGAGGAAGAAGTCCACCAGTCCGAGGAGAACCCATACAAAGTTCCCAAGAAATACTACAAGCTGGCATTCTCAGCTGGCGTGAAATTATCTTCTAAGGAACTGCTTATTCACGAAGGAAAACGTCCTGGGGAATTGAAGCTGGAAGGAATGACGGTCTACACCAAACTTGCTAAGGTGAAGAATCGCGCCTACAGTGTTCACAAAATCTACTGGAGGATTGCGGATGCCAGCATCAGCCTGACTTATCTGGAGCCACTGTGCTGCCAAAGGTCCGACAAACAACTGAAGCTGAGGATGCTTTGTTGGAGGGACTTGACGATATACCGAGTTGAGTGATTTCTTTTGTTTCGGTTGTTTGGTGATAAGTTGAAGCGAACAACTAACAGTATTAGAGTTCTTCTTTGTCTTTGTTTTTGATATCTTCAGTCGACTCTATGCACATATCATATCCCTCAGGAGGCGGTAATAGTTTCCCAATCCAACCAAACCGCCCACCAACTCAGGTGGTTTCCTCTTCTCAGGCAAAATCAGCTCCTCCTTTCCAGCCTGTGGCCACCCTGTCAAGCCCAACGCTGACAGGCTCATCCAGTCTAGGAGCAGCCGCTGCCGGAATGCAGCATCAATTTGCGATGCCATCTCCTGTCAACAGTGGAGATTTTACACACCGTGCACAGATGTTGCAACCAACGCAACCCAATCAAGAGACTGACCCTTTACAGCAAAGCTTGATCAACTGGCTAATGACATCCGAACCGAAACATCAAAGTTTGATCAAGGAATATTGGATGATGAAGACATGGGCGGTGGTTCTCCCCGCAACAAGAGAAGCCGTGATGAAGCAGGTGCACCAACCAAAAAGGCCGGTCTTGCATCGTTCGTCCGGGTTGATCTTGGGACGACATGTTCAAGGGACTTCCGGTGCACCTCCAGCAGCAGCTCCAGCAGCAATATCAGAAAGAGGAGTGGAAGACATTGTTATTTGACTATTGGAAGGAAAGTAGCTATACGGAGGAAGTGGTGGCTGCAAATGAATTGATTCAAAATGCTCTGTATTCATTCGGTCGCATGGAAGAAGAGTATGAGATTGAAGAGGCAGACAGGCTTCTAAACCAAGAAGCAGAACAGGCTCAAATCCGGCGGCAAGAGGAGGATCAGGCAGCTCGACAGGACCAGCAAGCTGCCCTGGGCTTGGATGACAGCTTGGAAGAAAACATGATGGGCAATTCAGGTTGACAGCCATGGCGAGCCTCATGATGTTAGTTGGATGCTTGTACATGCATGGTGTTAGACAGGTGGGATAATCGATTTAGCGAGTTTCTTAAAATAATCATGAGAGTTTTTTATAATTGCAATCTAACTAACTCTGCTTTAGGAGCGACGGCCAGACTTCGTGGGCACTCCATGTGCTTCGACAGTCTGGCCGTCTCCGTTCCACGATGTGCCTGGCGAGCTGATATCGAAGAGAAATCGCTCACATATCGGGAACTGTACCACTCTTGTGGGTATCGAACGTCTACTTAGTATTTGTTTTTGAAACACACGCTACCATACTGGAGTAGCTAGCTAGAGTAGGGAAGCACACTAAAAGTACGTTGAGGCTCACTTTGAGTATCACGAACTGCATTCAACTCCAGCCAGCCGCTTGACACCGTGAACAGCCACTACGGCTCGCTTTGAGTATCACGAACTGCATTCAACTCCAGCCAGCGGCTTGACGCCGTGAACAGCCACTACGACCAGGCTTCGGCTCATTATTCCATTACCAATCACTTGCGTTGGCATTGCGAAATTCTTAAGCTGCTACCAACACGATGCCTCCTAGTGAGACCAACAATTCTGACAAGACCGTTGTTGGTGAAACGCCGAAGCCTCCTCCTCTTGTTGAGACCGACCATGACGAAACTGCAAAGCTGGATCAAGCTACTACAACCCACGAAGATGCTGACGAGATGATCGTTATGGAAACGTCAGTGCCTCCTCCTCTGTTGTCCGACAATGTTCCTTATGTCGAAGAACATGGAGACAATGTTGTCATCAAGCTGGATCTGATGGATGTTGAAACTAGAATCAACCTTGAGCGAGTGCTCAACATGTATGCCTTACCAGAGACTCACTATGATCGAATCATCAGCCCAATTCAATTGGTTGCTGATTTGCTCCGTTTGAATTTTTTTCAAGTCGCCTTCTGCTTGGATGCCGATGACCTTGCTGCTTGGGATTGGAGACAAGACCTGCCAACAGCAGACAAAGTGCCAACTGACCAGGTTCGTATCATGCACAAGCACTATCAAGTCATTGACCAAGAACGGCCTGAAGAGGCAAAAAAGCTGAAGGGTAGAATCAAAGGACTCAAGTCTTGGAGGCACTATCTTCGTCTTTGGAGGCAAGGCAGACAGCTCTACTCGAATTGGCAACATATTTTTCGCAACAAGACAAACACTTGGGTCCAGGCCAAGATTGAAGAAACATTTTCCGATTGTGTGACAAAGAATGATATCCAAGAGTCTATGCGCAAGCTACTTGCCAGTTTTCTGGTCGAAAAGAAGGCAGAAGAACGACAGCAAGAAATGGCTTCTCGGTCTAAGGAAGGCAATTTTGTGATGGGCACTCAGGTGGATGCAACAGTCAATCCTGAGACGGCAGTGGGCCAGGGTGATGATTCACATAGCAATAATGATGATGAGGATGATGACAATACAAAGACTGCCCCTTCCCCTTTTGGTCGCCGCCGCCGCAGCAGCCGCAAACGCAAGACCTTGCCAACAGCAGGGCCCAAGACTACTGGCCTGGATGATGAGGACGAATTTGATGATGAAGAGGACGAGACCTCAACTCCAGTCAAAGACAAAACCAGCCAAAAGAAACGGTGTGGTGCCCCAAGCTGAAAATCACTGACCCCAAGTTTTGTCAAGCCAGCCAAAAAGCCAACTGTGGCTCGGGAAGCTACTAAAATGGTCCCTCCTATGCTTGTACAGGACGAGCATGACCAAGACATTGGTTATGCTGCGCCTTCTTCTGATTGGGTAGGAGCCTCTTTGAACAAGTTGGCAGCATTGAAAACCCTGCTTGTCTGGTGCAACGCCCAGAACATCAAAGCTCCACGCTATACCTTGGATTGTTCCATTGACACTTTGATGGGAGGTGGAGATGGCTATGACAAACCTTTTATTATCCTGCTGACAGCCACTATTCTTGATCAAATGCGGGAGGGTGATGAAGCCTTGGTGCGCATCTTGCTTGCACTCAAGACTGCGAAGGTGCTCAGCATCCCGCAATGGCAAAGAGCTCAGGGGCCAAGCTCCGCAAGATTGTTCAACCTCATGACCCAACTCTGAAGACAACTTGGATGGTCAAGATGTGCAAGAGCCTTGAGGACAACCATGACGGCCTCGTTCCATGGGATGCGGCAAGCTTGATGGAACTGGCAAAACCAGAAATTAGCGTCTCTGTGGCAAACACTGTCATCCAAGATGTCTTTGGCATCTATGCTGGACCGGTGGTTGACTATTACTATGGCACACGGATGGCGGTTGCTCTCGATTTAATCGATGTTGCAGAGCATCACTACAACAAGAGAAAGATCGATGCAAGGCTCGTTAGTCCAGTCTATGTCAGGGAGAGCATCATGTCTTGGCTCCCACAGGAAGATTGGAAAGACTTCCACACAGTCTTGGTTAGTGCTGCTCAGATTCTTGTAGAGCCTCCCAACGACAACCAGGTAGACAAAGTGAAGAAACTTGTTCGGAAGAAGTTTGGTACTGCCGACAAAGTCTTGGTGTTAGGGATGATTGAATCCATCATTGAGTACTTCGGCATTTCAAATGGAGAAATCAATGTTGATACATTGGAGGCTCATGAAACTGCAGCAGCAGCTGCAGCTGCCATTTCTCCTTCGGGCTGATATTGCAGTGATTTGGCTTTATGCTGGTTATATGAAGACACCACATCGACAATCCACTTTCCCCTTATTCAACAACTCAACCAGAAAAAATCAACTCTGTTTTCAAGTGCTTGAACTTTTACTGAAAACTATGCAGGTTTACAGTACTTTCTAATAATGATCTATGACAAACAAAATCCAACACTTGCTAGTAGCTACGGTAGCTAGGTGGTACGAGTGCTAGTAGTAGCTAGTAGCTGAGTAGTCGGTTCTCCGTTCAACAGATACAACAACTTTCGGCAGTGGGTTAGGGTTAGGGCCAGTTTTACCGTAGTCGTACATCCGGGTTCCCTGGTGAGGCACACCGTGTGCCTGGACGGTCTCGCAGTCTACCGCGCCGGACTGGTTGATTGTTGACAATTACTCGCAAGTACTGTAGCTACTAGCTAGTAGCTAGACTGCCGGACACAAGCAAAACAACAGAAGATAAACGCTGGCTAGCTAGACAGTTACTTTAATTTATCAACGGAAAGCTAGAGCTGGAAGCAAAGCTTTAAAACTAAGCATAGCTTCCAGAGACGGCAGCCTGCCAGCAGGCCCCTCTGTTCGCCTCAGACTGTGAACAGAGGGGATCCATTCTCCAGCTGCAGCTGTACAATTACAACTGCAGCCAAGAAGCACATCTTGTGCTTCTTGATGGAGTGGCGGAACCGCTCATCCAGGCAATCAAAATTCTTCAGCCTTCCGTTGAAGTTCTCATGCCTGGAGAGGGCCCTGCCCTTGAAAACACGGACTTGCTCCGTATCCTTTAGAATGTCGTGCACAAAGCCAAAAGTAGACATTAGCCAGCCAGCACAACTTATGAAACACAATTATCCAGTCACATACACGCACTAACCTGAGAGCTGGGTACAGAAAGCAGATCCCTCTCGCCCATGTACCCCTTGTCCGCAAGTCCCCGAAATTGCACATTGTCTTTGCTGCTTTCTCGTGCGGCCAACATTTGGCCCTTGAGCTTGTGGCGAAAAATGCTGATATCGTTCTTGCCAGCCGGATAGGGGCCAGCTACCCACACACAGCGCTGCGTGAAAATAGACATTCCAATCTCATAGTCCAGACCAGCACCGTGGAATTTATGTGAGAAGAATTTCTTGTTCTCAGAGAAATTGTCGTGTGGTGGCTCCTCGATGGGACAGTGTACACCATCAACCGTGAGAATGAAGATTGTCTCGGTACTGTCTGGGTTGTCAGGGTTGGACCAGGACTCTGGCCAATTAACAACATCAGAGATCAATTCAGAGATGCAGCCTACAATTCTCCATGACCAATTGGACCAGGTTTTGCTGTAAGGTGCGACAAGCTTCGACCAAACTGCCTCGGCTTCTTCCTCTGTGGGGTAACAGGCCATCAAGTGGATCGCCATGAAATAATAGTTTTTGAATTGCTCGGTCCCGACTTGGTCAATGTAGCAATTGATATTAGCATCCGGGTTCTCAGTTGTTTGTAGCAATTGAATAAGCACTGCATAGACACGAGGATGAGAGGCGTAGTGAGCCCTGAATCGAGCCATGTTCTTCTTCTTGTTGACTTTCGACTGTCTCTTGTCATCAAAACCCAGGAGCTCCAAGCCACAGTGAAGTATTTCCTGGCTGGAGAGCACGATCCGAGGTAACCCTTCCGGCATGTTTGATGCACTAGCTAGCTAGTAAGAGGAAGCTGCGGTTGTCTGTGGGTGTGGTTGTTAGCTACAGTAGCTAGCTACTTGTTGTTTCACGCTTTTTGTTAGTTTCACGCTTTCTGTTAGTTTCACGCGCACGACACCAAAAGCGTGAAACTAACCCAAAAGCGTGAAACTAACCAAAAAGTGTGAAACTAACCCAAAAAGCGTGAAACTAAAGGTTGTTAGTTTCACCCTTTTCGAAAAAGGGTGAAACTGACCCCAAAAGCGTGAAACTAAGTCCCGAGTGAATCGAAACGGTGAAACTGAGTCAGCAGAATCCAGTCGTGTCGGGAATCCAGTATTGTAAACAGTGAACGCTCACCTGGCGCGCACTGACGTCTTTCCACGACTGCCGCGTCATTGACAATTTCGAAATAATTATTAAAATGAGTCGTGAGCGTTAAAATTATTAGTACCGTTTCCGGACCTTGCAGTAGTACGGTACCGGCCGTGCCAGGGAGACAGTTTTAGTTGGGTAGATGTGGTAATTATGGGGTTAAAGATATACTTTACTCTGTATATTTGAATCAAAATTATCTTTTACCGCAACTACCTTAAGCCCAGATGTGTCTTCCTGTGGTACCGGTACACCTGATCTACGAGTAAGGCGTAGCGAGCCAGCCAGACCACTATACGCCATCCCTGCATGCTAGCAGCAGAGCTCCCAGGATGCCAGAGGATGCAGTCAAAACGGGGAGAAGGCCTCCAACAACCCGTCAATATTAATTACTATAACACTGTGCTACTCCTTGCATCACCACCGGAATTTTCCAGTTCTGTAGAGCTGTGTGCACGTGCTAGAGTGATCTGCACATTAAGACCCACTGCAGATTAAGACCATCGCAATATTCTTGTATTTGTACAGTAATTTCTATAGTAACAGGTACATACGATACAACTAGCTAGCAAGTGGTACT
>CAICTM010001082.1:0-37969 GCA_903772945.1 Seminavis robusta | reverse complement strand
AGGGAAGGAGAAGAGGAACATCTGCAGTTTGAGTCACCTCTGAACGCAGGTGAGAATTATGAGCTTATCAGCATTCACTTCGAGTGTGCACTTGTCTCTGCAATATCAACGTTTTGTCTCTTGTTGTGGATGACTGCGTCAGGGCACAGGATGGATCCTATGTCCTCATGGACTCAAGAGTCGACGACGCCATCTACCACTACCGCCAACTGGGATCCATACCAGGTATGGAGGACCGCCAAAGGTCTGTATGGCGTGTTGATTGAGCAAGACCTGCTGGATCACATGGCCCAACTCAACCAGTTTTCACCGGAGTTCCAGCATTGGTCCAGACGGTGGAGGGCAACCTCGAAGGCTTTACCAAGAAACAAGCCAAGGGTGCATTTCTCGCCAGAAACCTGTACCACAACCTCCAGCGTCCATCTTTGGAGGGCTACCGCAACATGATCAGGACTGGTCAAATTCGCGACTGTCCCGTAAAGCTGGAGGACATCGATCGCGCGAATTAATTTTCGGGAGCGACATGGGCAAGGCCAAGGCTCTACTACACGCAGACGCCCGCCACCAGTGACCGACAGTATTCATGCTGTACCGGATGAGCTGGTGCACCACACAGGTTCCTGACCGGATGCATGGATGTGTTTATGTCTGTGAGATTGCCTTTCTGGCATTCACTGACTTGCAAATCCGACACCGCGAATCAGCCTACCTACAACAGAAAAGGAAACATTCTATTCCGCCATTGACAAGATTTTTGATCGGTACGGAAATAATATTTCAAGATCAAAGAAATACAGTGCGACCTGGAGTTCAAGAGCCTGATGGATCCTGTCAAGAACGACATGAGCTCAAGCTCAACCATGGAGCGGCTCAGACTCACAGTGGTCCCGCCGAGCGGAACATCCGAACCTTGAAGGAGCGCATCCGCGCAGCCTGGCATTCAACCCGTTCATGGTGATGCCAAAGGTGATGATTGTGGAATTGGTGTTACGATGTTAATTGTAAACTCAACCTCTTCCCGCGCTTGATGGAATCTCTAAAGTGTATCCTCCCAGGCAGATCCTGGAGGGTCGGACCACAAGCTACAAAGATATTCAGTACACCTTTGGGAGCTATTGTCTCGCTTCCAACGAACCAGACAAGCTCAATTCCATGGAGCCCCGGCGATTGGATTGCATCTATCTCCTCCATTGATGGACAAACACCAAGGTGGACACAGTGTGATGGACCTCGTCACCTTTGAGGTGATCACGCGACAGCATGTCCGCATCCTGCCGATGCCTGCTCAGTCATTGATCTGTCGAAAAGAAGGCATACGGTGAGGTAAGAAACCACTAATCTTTCACAACCGTGACTTTGTGGATTTTTTACCTGTAGGTTTGCCTGCAGGAGTGGATGGTGTCAATGGAAATGAAAGCTACCTCAAGTCTATGGAGACTCTTCGGACGAAGATTCAGTGGAATCCAGGAATCAGATGAAGATTCTGAGGATGGAACGCCCCAGGGCTAGTACCAAGGGCATCCAAACAGTATGCACAGACATTGACTCCGATGAAGAAGGAGAAGAGGGATTCCAAGGAATCCCAACAAGCACAAGTCCAGACAACCCTACAGTTGAAGAGACGGCACCAGCAGTGGATACCAATGATGGAAACCTCGCTGGACCAGCCAAGGCTTCCAAGCTCCTCGAGTTGGAATTCGACGCTCAGCTCGGATCGCTACAGCCGAAGCAAAGAAAGGAGTCACCTTCATCCAAGATGACGAAGCGAAGAAACCACTACTGTATGAGACAGAGACAAGCAAACATCTAGCTTTGTTCATGGACTCCTGTAATCACAGGAGTGCCACAAAGCAGAAGTCAAGGATGAGAGCAGCCACGCCCAACAACATCTTCTACCCAAGGGTCTGAAAGTGTGGGGCAACAAAGCCAGAAAGGCGGCGCTCAAAGAGATGGACCAGCTACACAGCAGAGTGTGTTTCAGTCCAGTCGACCCAAACAAATGCAGTGATTCTGAATTGAAAAAGGCACAAATGGCACTCATGTTTGTGAGGTGAGAAAAGGGATGGCACGGTCAGGCCCGTGCAGTCTACAATGGGAACCTACCAGGGTGTACCATCAGAAAGAAGATGCCAGAAGTCCAACAGTTTCACTTGAGGGTTTGATGTTATCCATGTGTGTCGATGCATCTGAAGATAGGGATGTTATGTCCCTGGATGTTCCCAATGCGTTCATCCAAACCCAATGCCAGAAGTCAAACAAGGTGAAGACAGGGTCCTCATGATCATTGAGGAACCCTTGCAGACTTACTTGTTGAAATAGACCCTGACACATATGCCTCTTTCCTGACATACAAGAAGGACGACCAGTCCTCTATGTCGTTGTGGAAAGAGCCATCTACGAATGGTTTTGGCAGCATTACTCTGTACAAGCTCTTCAGGAGCGACCTCGAAGAAATTGGATTTGTGTTCAACAGATACGATCCTTGTGTGGCCAACCGCATGATCGAGGGGTACCAACAACAATCCGATTTCATGTTGACGACCTAATGTCAAGCCACAGAATGAAGTTGGTGAAACCAAACTCTGGAATGGTTTAACGCTAGGTATGGAACCTATGGAGCCGTAAAGGCAACCCGTGGTCCCAAGCATGACTACTTGGGGATGACGGTGGATTTTTCCAACCCAGGAAAGGTTGTGATTGACATGATAGATTATGTCAAGAAAATGACTCAGAGTTTCCAGTGGACTTTGGGGCAATGAAGAAGGTACCAAGTGCAGCTCCTGCTGACCTATTAGCTCTGGTGATGGCACCATCCTGAATGACAAGAACAGAGAAACCTATCATACCTTTGCAGCCAAGCTGTTGTTCCTGTGCAAGCGTGCTCGACCAGATTGCAGACTCTCACTACTGTGTTATGCACTCGTGTCAGAAGCCCATCATCTGATGATTGGGACAAGTTGGTTCAAGGCCTCAAGTTTTTGGATCAGACGGCGCAGGACAAGTTGATCCTACACATTGATGACATACGCATCATCACTTGGTGGGGGACGCATCATTTGCAGTCCATCCTGATTACCGTTCCCATACAGGAGGAGTCATGTCCTTTGGAAGTGGTGCGGTGCTGTCTGTTGTCTGCGAAACAGAAATTGAATTCGAGGAGCAGCACGAAGCGGAATTGATTGGAGCTGACGATGTCATGTCGCCCATGTTGTGGGCAAAGTGTTCCTTGAAGAGCAGGGGATGTTGTGAAGACAAACATCCTCATGCAGGACAACAAAAGCACGATCATTCTTGCAGAGAATGGCAAAGGCAGTTCGGGCAAAAGAACTCGGGCTATCAACATTCGTTTCTTTTTTATTCATGACCAAATTAGAAAAGGCAACCTTAGAGTTGTGTATTGCCCAACCTTGGAGATGCGTGGAGATTTTTTCACGAAGCCCCTTCAGGGCAAGCTCTTCCACGAGCACAGGGCTTTCATCATGGGGCATCCACCCCTTGTTTGATTGCCTAATTTATCTTATTCATTCCACGGTAGCCACTTAGGGCACCGTGCAGGAGTGTGTTGGAGGAAACATACCTGACACCTCTTTACTATTGACTCGTGTATTAATCATCTAGTCCGGTTCGCATGTAAATTGATCATGCAAGGAACCAAGGGAGTTTTAGGTCTAAAGTGTTGCGGGGGTCCTTATATCCAATTTAATCACAAGAATTGCTATGCACCACCAGAAAATCCTCACTTTTGCTTTACAGCTTAATCTAAAACCAAATTACTCCCCAATAAGCTGCAGTATTACTAGCAAATAACAAACAGCACGTCACACTTCTGAGTCAATGCAGCAACATTTTGGAATGGGTAGTGTTTTTGCTACCGTAACTTTTGATGATGAGAATAGCCTCTTGATTCAAGTCATGTCAGGAAATGAAATTGATGATGATATGCCTACCGACGAATTAACAGAAGATGAGACTATCGAACGTGCAATGAGCAGGCGCAAGCTACGATTGGAGTACCCAGGCCTTTCGGCTATTAATTTCGAAATGCTCTTCAACATCTTCATGGAAGAGGTGGTGGGATGGGACTGGCGAAACAACAAACCAACGGATAAGGCGGGACTTTTTGGTACCTGCCTAGCTACTTCAGTGTCGTTCGAGGAACAAGGTAGAAAATCTGTGCACGGTCATCTTACTGCTTGGATCCGTGGATACAGGAAAGTTCAAGACAACATTTTCTTTTCTACGGACAAAAGTGAAACAAAGTACAGCAAAGCACTAGCAAGGAAGTACTGCGATCGATTGATTACCACCGAGTTTTCTCTACCAAGAAACGAACTTTGGTACGAGCGTTCGACCACACATGCACCGTTCCAAAGGAGAACAGAATGGTTCCCAAAGTAGTTGGTGATCAACAGTTACGGAACCTACGCCATAAACAAGGGTACAAGGCGACGAAGGGAAAGTTTGCATACTGCATTCATTGTTCAAAAGAATACACATACGAGGATCTCGTGAACTCATACATCCGTTTTAAGGTGCACTTGGAACATATTGATGAAGTGCCTGACCTTGAAGAAGAACAGAATGAGAATTCTACCAACGACACCGAACGAGAGAAACAGAAGTCCCGGATTCCTCGTGCAAGAATGCTATCTGAAATCATCCAGTTTCAAAAGAAAAGAAACGTGTCAGTGGATGAAACACCTGTCACATGTATCAACGGGAATTAACAGCATCATATGTCCTCACATGTTAAAGGTTGTTTCAAATGCAAGGAAGGGCACATGTATGTGGGCAGAATTGTGAATGTCGTTTCCGACTCCCCGATTGACCACGTGCAAAGTCTACCGTGAAAGAGTTGTCGAAACCAAAAAGCTGGTTTCAATGGACTGGTAAAAAGAAAGAGCATCCAATGGTAGCATTCTTACCACAGCGCAATCAATTTTTATCTCTTCCAGAATGTGGCTTGCAGGGCTGTTTCTGAATCAAAGTTTTCTTGCAACAGCAACCTATCTCTGGTAACTCCTGGGCCCTTGGGGCAATATCAATTCAAATACACCACGAAATGTACACAGAAACAGGACCGCGCTGAGTATGGAGAAGTTGAAGAAACCATGAAAAAGCTCGGTCCAGGTAGCAGGAAGTACGAAGATGACACCCAAGAAGCAACAAGACTGATACGTCGAGCGGCGTTTGCGCATAACTCCACGAACATCGTTGGTGCACCGATGGCTAGTTTCTTGTTGCGCAATCACCAACGTTTTTACTTCTCCCATGAGTTCGTATATTGCCCTCTGAAGGACATATTGAGGTTGCTGAACAAAGAAGCAATCACAGTGGATGCAAAGCTGTCGTCGGACGGAAGTCTGTTCTTCGAGAATCAAGCATTTCATTATCTCTGTCGCAGCACAGACCTGGAGTCCTTGTCAGTTCGTCAATTTTATGAAGGTTACTACTTTGCATGGGACATGACAAAGGCGAAAAAGAAGCGTAAGAGGAACGGCGAAAAGACATTCTGGCGGTTCGAGAACACGGATCATTTCATCCATCCATCATCGAAAGCAATTGAAGAAGAAGAAAGGGACGTATGGATTGCCCAGTCAATGTGCTGTGAAATCGGATAAGAACAAATTGATCAAGGTTACTCAGTGGGATTTTCCAGACACAAGCCTTTTTCGAGCGAACATGCTTACGTGTCCACAGGATCAAATCAGTATCAAAATGGAACAGTACAGCCAGAGCGCTTTGTCCCTACTCATGCCCTTTCGATCCCAATCTGATTTTGTTCCTATCGGGTACAGTGGTCGGAAACCCTACACGAATAAACTCAGAGAAGTGTACAATGATGATGAAACGAAACGTCAACAAGATGACATGCCAACCGTCTTCACCGATGAAAACATTCGATTCCTTCAAAACTTACAAGACTGTGCACACAACTTCACACGGCACAAAGTGTCAACGATGACCTGCAATCTGTAACGGAAGCATATTGTCCACCAGACTGTGTCCGAGTGCAAGAGCCAGATGATGATTCAGATGAAGAAGAAGGATCCGACGACATTCCTTTTCCTAGTTTCTTCAATCAGCTCGACGAAGATGTGACAGATGAAGAGTTCATGTTCCTTGAAGCCACGATGCAGGGGTACTCGTTTGATAGCATCATGCTTAAACGGAAGAAGCAAACGGAAGATGCTGACACGGTGAAGCTACCAATTCCTACCAATGATTGCGAAGACCCATTGGGAGCGGAAGGAGACTTTGTTGAGTATACTGTTCACATACAAAGTCATACCGTCGCGGACGCAACCGGTGCCGGAATAGGCCATGGTCAAAAGCCATTTCACATTCGTGATATTGTGGAGGTTCTGTTGACTAAGACTACCGCACGAGCAAGGGAAGCAATTTTTGAATACAACAAAGGAGCGAAGGTGCATGAAGCAAACGGATCTATCGCTAGTATCTTGGAATGGGCGAGTGCAGGAAAACTTGACCCGCTACAACGGCGTGCGTTCGAGGCCATTATATCGGCCTTTCTGTTGACATTCTACGATGAGGTGGTAGACGAGGAGAACGATGGCTTAATTGAAGTCACTGTGATCGAGAAGTATCGCAATACGAAGAAAAACCTGAAACGATTGAAAGGAGGTGAAGGAACCCAGCTCATATGTCTTGTCCACGGTCCTGGAGGCAGTGGCAAAACTACCGTGATCAACCTTACCACAGCCTACGCACGCGAATTCTGTAAACTGATTGGCTCTGAATTCACTTCACGAACGATAGTTATTACAGCCTTATCAGGCGTAGCCGCTACGTTACTTCACGGTGAGACAACACACAGCGCTATTGGGATAAACCGGAGAACAGTCGAGGATGTTGACTTCTTACAAGGATGGGACGGAACAAGATCGGTGATCATTGACGAAGTTTCATTTGCGTGCGAAGGCCATATCAACAAGATTTACAAGAACCTTCAAGACATCAAGGGAAACACATTCAAGTCTTTCGGAGGACTTAACATGGTCTTCGCGGGAGACTTCTCACAGTTAACGCCACCCAAACGAGATCCCCTTTACAAACGAGAATGCGCTGCTTTTCAAGGTACTCTTAATGCGTATATCGAGTTGGATGGAATGCATCGATTTGGAAATGATATTCCTTGGGGCGAAAGACTTAAACGTTTTCGAGCGGGGAAGCCAACCAAGGATGACATAATGTACATCAACCATCACTGGACCTCTGTGGAAACTCGAGTCGTGCCACCGATCGTCTCCTAAATCCTTTTGATCGTCTCCTATTTAATGGATTTCGTCTCCTAAAATAGGAGACGAAATGGATCGTCTCTTAAATCTTTCGTCTCCTCTTAAATCGTCTCCTATTTTCAACGGATCGTCTCCTATTCTCAACGGATCATCTCCTAAGTGCACCATGTAAACTGTATGGTATCGTCTCCTAAATCTTTCGGATCATCTCCTATTTCGAAACGATCGTCTCTTAATTGGAATGTCTCCTACTGAATCGTCTCCTAAATATAGGAGACGATTGCTTTCGTCTCTTAAATCATTTTGATCGTCTCCTATGCCTCGGTGTATCGTCGCTTAAGTAATTTGCCACGAATGACGTTTCCACAGAGGTCCTGTGTCGTGTCCAAGAACCATAAACCGAACTCCAACATTCAAGTTGCATGCCACTATAATTGGGAGCGAGACATGGTCAACACTACAGTTTTCGAGCAATTCTGTGTCGCAAATGCTCCTGCGGATGCAGACGATGTTTACATGGGGGCAATTATGATTTTGATGGACAGCATTGAAATGTACAATGATCACAAGCAGTACGTTCCAGTAACAAGCAACCGCATCAAGAAACACTTCTGGACAACATGTGGCGAATCGGATTGTGACATGGACAACAGACGTGTTGATCCGGCATTGAAGATGTACTACAACTGCCCTCTGATGCTGACAAAGAATGAAGACGTACCGAATGGACAGGCAAACGGTTCGAGAGTGTTCCTATGCAAGGTACATATAAAGCCCAGAGAACAGCCTTTCATCATTAAACTCCATTGCGGTGTCAGAATCCGTGTCTTCCGTGTCACCCAAATTGACAGAATCACAGTAAAACACGAGATGAAAGACATGTTGCCAAGATGTTTCGATGTCAAGACACACGGAGTGTCCTTCAAGTGCAAGATGAAAATCGAAAAGGAAAAGATTGAGGTTCGCATGAAAGGAATCCAGTTTCCTCTTGTTAGCAATTCAGCGACGACAGGACACAAGTTGCAGGGATACACAGCATCGCAACTGTTGGTGTGGAACTGGCACTATGCAGATAATTGGGTTTACGTGGTACTTTCAAGAGTAAGAGAAATGAAAGGCCTCTTCTTGCGAAAACCACTGTCGCTCGATTTAACAAAGTACCAGATGCCAGACGAAATGGTGCATATGCTGGAAACTTTCAGTCGCTACATTCCCTTCGATTCTGTTTCCGCCGACAATTACGATGAAATGTTACAGTCCGAAGCAGCATTCAATTAACCAATTCCAAATAACTTATACAATTTCGTACTCTGATGTGTTCCAACATTGTTCCTCGGGTTTTGAACTTCAATGTACATGACAGAAGTTGACGTATTCCTCGTTCCGTTTCCATGACAGTTACTGGAACGTTAACGGTTTCGGTGATGGTACCGGTAACGGTTACAGTCGCGTTACCGTATGTGCACGCACACACCTATACCGACGTCAAAACCGTTAAATACAAGTTTGGTACTTACAGATACACATGACCGTTGATTCTGCAACTGAAGTGCGGGTACACTATTTTACACAGTAAACGCGAGCGAATCGATTTCGGAGTGCAACTGAGGGGGTAACCAAAAGGGGCGTCGTCTCGAGGAGACGTAATTCGGCTTTTTTTCAGCTTTCGTCTCCTGTTTCCTCAGTTTGCTGGCTACTTGGATCCATATGCAATTCAGCCATTGCAGCCAGCTACGGTACCGTAGGCAGAGAGTTACATCGATCCGTGACAGTGGCAACAGTACCGAACACACTCAGGTTCCGCTTTACTGGCTACACTCCGTTACCGGTACCTTTCATTGGATCCTTATGACGAATACATGCACAACTGAACATTGTCAATCCAGCCATCGTAGCCAACTACCGTAGAGTTCATCGATCAGTGACAGTGGCAACAGTACCGAACACACTCAGGTTCGACTTTGCTCGCTGCACTCCGTTACCTCGCATTGAATCCTTATGACGAATACACGCACAACCAAATATTGTCAATCCAGCCATCGTAGCCAGCTACCGTAGAGTACATCGATCAGTGACAGTGGCAACAGTACCGAACACACTCAGGTTCGACTTTGCTCGCTGCACTTGGTTACCTCGCATTGGATCCTTATGACGAATACATGCACAACCGAACATTATGAATCCAGCCATTGTAGCCGGCAGCAGTATAGCTACATCCACGACAGTGGCAACAGTACCGAAAGTTCGGCTTTGCTCGCTACGGTTACCTGTACTTCGCATTGGATCCTTATGACGAATACATGCACAACTGAATATTGTCAATCCAGCCATTGTAGCCGGCTGCCGTACAGTTACATCGGCGACAGTGGCAACAGTACCAAACACACTTAGGTTCCACTTTACTGGCTACACTCCATTACCGGTACCTTGCATTGGATCCTTATGACGAATACATGCACAACCGAATATTGTCAATCCAGCCATTGTAGCAAGTTTCCGTAGAGCTACATCAATCGGTGACAGTGGCAACAGTACCGAACACACTCATGTTCGGTTTTGCTCGCTACGCTCCATTGCCTCACCATTACAATGAATACAGGAATATTGTCAATCCAGGCTCCACCAAGTCCTCGACGACCGACTTGTGCATACAGGAAAATGGGTACCGACACAGGAATCACCAACCAAACACTATGAAAAAACACTGGAGGGATGAATCCAGTAGTAGGATCCACTTTCTTGGTGTGTGTTGTCGCGTAGCCTCCTCTTGTTGCCTTTCAATGACTCGACGACGATCCGTTCAGACTGTTGGTAGGGCTGGAGTTAACAGAACCTCCTCTTGTTCTCCGGAGCGATCTCCTCTCTTGTTGTTATCCGGAGCGACCGTTCGTTCATTCCACCTCGACAATGGGATTTCCTCGGCCGTCAGCAGTGCAGCAGAGAAAACAACAAATAGATATGAGTTTTGTTTTCTGTGCTCAACAGCAGACGACCGGAGACTTACTCTTGTTTTTCAAATTGCACCAACTTGGCCATCATGGGCCGAGAACTGACTGCCATCCCATGGTCCACAGGATTCAATGAGGGATGGCTTTCGAATCTGCACCGGAGATAGACGGCTTGAGTGAGGCTTGAATAACAGAGATAATAGAGGTGCGACCGATCGATTCGATTCGAATAATTTATTAAAAACAACTCACCTGTTGACGGCCGAGCTTGGAATTCTCTCCCGAATACCATAGAAATGAATGAGGGAGAGAAGTCAGCGCTGTACCTTCAATTAACACTCTTGATAATAGGAAAAATAACGAAGTTTTATTTTAAAGGCTACACCTCGTCAGACGATCCGCTGAACGGTGCCATGACGAATCCATATACCTCAGGCGCACGAGGGCGCACACTTAGGATGGGCCTAGTGTAAGCCCGATCGATCGATCGATCCTCCTACCGGTACCGGTAGCTCCTGCACCTACCACCGATATACCACTGTTGTCGGCCAAGCTTGGATTTCTCTCCTGTTTACCATAGGAATACAATGTGGGAGAGAAGTCAGTGATGTGCCTTCAATGATATCGATGGACCAAACTCAATCAGTTTATCCTTAACCTTAGAAACTTCAACGGTCATTTTTTCCACGAATCGATCTATTTTTGTCAAACGAGAACCTGTTACTTACGGATACACATGACCGTTGATTCTGCAACTGAAGTGCGGCTACTCTATTTCACACAGTAAACGCCAGCAAATCGGTTCCAGAGTGCAACTGAGGGCGTAACCAAAAGGAGCGTCGTCTCAGGAGACGTAATTTGATTTTTTTCAGCGTTCGTCTCTTGATTCCTTAGTTCCAGCTCAGCTACCTCGTGTTGGATCCATATGACGAATACATGCACAACTGAATATTGTCAATCCAGCCATTGTAGCCGGCTGCCGTATAGTTACATCGGTGACAGTGGCAACAGTACCAAACACACTCAGGTTCGGCTTTGCTTGCTACACTCCGGTACAGGTACCTCGCATTGGATCCTTATAACGAATACATGCACAACCGAATATTGTCAATCCAGCAAATGTAGTCGGCTACACACCGTATAGTTACATCGGCGACAGTGGCAACAGTACCGAACACACTCAGGTTCGGCTTTGCTTGCTACACTCCGGTACAGGTACCTCGCATTGGATCCTTATGACGAGAACGGGCACAACCGAATGTTGTTAATCCAGGAAATGTAGTCGGCTACACACCGTATAGTTACATCGGCAACAGTGGCAACAGTACCAAACACACTCAGGTTCGGCTTTGCTGGCTACACTCCGGTACAAGTACCTTGTATTGGATCCTTATGACGAGTACGTGCACAATCGAATATTGTCAATCCAGGAAATGTAGTCGGCTACACACCGTATAGTTACATTGGCGACAGTGGCTACACTCCAGTACAGGTACCTCGTATTGGATCCTTATGACGAATACATGCACAACCGAATGTTGTCAATCCAGCCTTCTTGTAGCCGGCTGCCGTATAGTTACATCGGCGACAGTGGCAACAGTACCGAACACACTCAGGTTCGGCTTTGCTCGCTACACTCCGGTACAGGTACCTCGCATTGGACCTTTATGACAAATATATACACAACCGAATATTGTCAATCCTATTGATCTATAAGGTGTCTATCTAATGAAAGGAGTGGTCTATTGGTCGGTTATCGATGATCTATTATCTTACGAGTTATCTATCTATCATTATCGTACGAAAGAAGCAAGTCGTTCGCCCGAGGACTTCTGCGTACAGGAAAGTAGGTACCGACACATGAATCACCAACCAAACACTAGGAAATATCACTGAAGGGGTGAATGCAGTAGGAGTATCAACTCTCTTGTGTGTTGTCGTGCAGCCTCCTCTTGTTGCCATTCAATGACTCGAAGACGATCCGTTCAGACTGTTGGTAGGGCTGGAGTTAACAGTCTCCTCCGTAGTGGTAGCCTCTCCTCTTCTTGTTCTCCGGCGCGACCGATCGTTCCTTCGAAAGTGGGATTTCCTCGGCCGTCAGCAGTACAGCAGAGAAAACAACAAATAGATATGAGTTTTGTTTTCTGTGCTCAACTGCAGACGACCGGAGACATACTCTTGTTTTTCAAATTGCACCAACTTGGCCGTCATAGGCCGAGAACTGACTGCCATCCCATGGTCCATAGGATTCAATGAGGGATGGCTTTCACTTCTGCACCGGAGACGGTCGGCTTGAGTGAGGCTTGGATAACAGATAATAGAGGTGCGATCGATCGTTTCGAATAATTAAAACAACTCACCTGTTGACGGCCGAGCTTGGAATTCTCTCCGGTTTACCATAGAAATCCAATGAGGGAGAGAAGTCAGCGCTGCACCTTCAATAACACTCTTTGATAATAGGCTTACCTCGTGTCATTCGATTGATCGATTAAATAAAGAACTCCTCCTGCCGGTAGCTACCAGCCACGGTTGTCGGTCAAGCTTGGATTTACCTCCTGTTTACCATAGGAGTACAATGAGGGAGAGAAGTTAGTGCTGCGCCTTCAATAATGGACTTGCGACCAAGCAAGTGAACAGATCGGCAGCATGCAGAGGTGCGAGGATAGATTGAGGCAGTACCTGGTACCAGTACGGTAGGAGTACCGGTACTGATTAACTTTAACCTTAGTAACTTCAACGGTTCCTTTATCCACGAATCGATCTATTTTTATCGAACGAGAACCTGTTACTTATGGATACACATGACCGTTGATTCTGCAACTGAAGTGCGGGTACACTAATTTACACAGTAAACGCGAGCGAATCGATTTCAGAGTGCAACTGAGGGGGTAACCTAAAGGAGCGTGGTCTCAGGAGACGTAACATGCACATGTATGGTCATACTGGTACCACCGGTGCTCAGCTAGCTCCTGCACTAATACATGTACAAGTACTAGCTAGTACTTGTCATTGAGGTTCAGAAGGACTGACATCTCCTCACCTCTCTATAGAAGTGGATCCGATTCAAGGAGGCCCACAGCGACTATGTTATTCAGGTCAACGCAGGCAGTGCTGCTTTGTATCATCAAGAATGCTTTCAATCGTCCCCCTTCAGCCGTCGAGGGAGAACACCAAGTTTTTATTTTGAAAGAAGCCCGGTCTTGTGGATTCGATTCGATTCGATTCGATTCGATTCGATTCAATATCATTCAAGGAGGCACATAGCTGTAGGGACTATTTATTTTATTTCAGGTCAACACAAGGCAGTGCTGCTTTGTATTGTATATTGCTTCTTGACAAGCAAGAATGCTTTCAATGGCTCGTTCACATTCAGCGGTCGAGGAAGAACACCGAGTTTATATAAAAGAAACATGATATTAGTAGAGACTTCCTCTCGCTTCCTTTTGATGCTTTCTAGCTTTCTAGCTAGTCTGCCTGCCTAAAACTTGCTTCGCGCGCTGAAACACACCGGTATCATCCCCTGTCCGCCACTGTAGATAATTCCCAAATTGCACCGTCCGAGGTTGTTTCCAGCGAGAGATGCAGCTGAGGTTTTCTCCAGCGGAAGATCCGCCTGTAAGGTGGTGGACGTCTAACTACATGTACTCTAGTACATGAGCTAGTACTAGTACATGTATGTATGGATGTACGGACTATCCAACAGCTCTACCAAACGTGAAGTTCGAAGGTCAGGCCGCACAGGATCCCAAAGCATTGTCCCGCGTCCCCCCACCCGGGGGCTGCCACCCACTAGTACTAGCTAGTACCGGTACTAGTACTGTACGTGGTAGCTCCCTGACTGATGGTGACACTCGTGTTCCGAGGGAAGTCTTAGTGGTGAGTAGTGGCGAGCACATGATGTATGTAGCCGTGCGGCGTGCGGCAATATGCATGCCGAGAAGGTGCATTCAACTTTAATTAGATTTTTTTCTGGGGAATAGAAGAGCGATGTCCCACCGACCACCGACTGACCTTTGCTTACTGGTGTCTTTAATCCCTAATGCGATGTCCGAGTTTCAGAAAGATAAACAGGGTACCTGCTGTATTATTGATAGTAAACACTCCGAAACTCCGACACTCCGAGTACTTACTTGCTTTATAGAAGAGTACTGCACTTAGAAATTGCCGGTAGATCTTTTCGCCCAATCCCAGTTTTCCTCCAGTATTATTAATTCCCCAGCTCCAACAAGCACATATTCAATCATGAGTCACGAATTCAGACCTTCTTTAGAAGTACTGCTACTATTAATAGTACGGGTACCGGTACCGGTACCGGAAAATGGGCTCTTTGGCAATTGGATAATAGCATACTGACTAGTGATTCGATTCTGAGAGTTGGGGGAATTACTCGAGTTTGGAACAAGGTTCATTTCATCGTTCATCTTTCTGAAATTAGAAAGCGTGAAGTCCCAAGAAGAACAAGTTGGATCTTCCAGGAGAACCTCCGGCGAACTTCTAAGTGCCGTTCTCAATGGGGGAAGTCGAGGAGTTCGGCTGTGATTGGTCGAATTCGGCTACCACCAAACGCCAAACCACCAAAGATTCAGCAAAGAGTGGGAGGGAGTGGCCAGCTATGCGCATTGTGTATGACATTCTGTTTGGCTGGTACTCAACTAACTTTTTAAAAAAACTCCGTGGCACTGGAGCAGTACAGTAGTATGGAAATGCCAGTAGGAAATTAGGATGAAAAGATTGCGATCTCTTCGGCATCACCAGGACCTTATGACATACTTCCTTTGGCCAGTGGCCAGTGGTTAGCCTATGTGCTTGGTGGTTTTGCATTCCATTTCATCTTTATTAGCCCCATTGCCTTGATACACACAACTTGCTTGTATTGTGGGCGCTTGCTCTCTCCTACGATACGGTAGCACAAAGTGACTGAACTCAAAAGTAGAAGTACTAGTACTCCTCTCTGCTGTCTCTGATATTGCCGGGCCTGCAGCGCTGAAGTAGACTCTAGACTAGTTAGACTACTATTATAGTACTGGACTGAGCATCATGTCGTCCAAAGACACGGAAAGCTCAAGTGAGGCAAAGCAAGAAGCGACTCATACAAGTGTTGATAATAATATGGATGCTGATGATGATCAGAAGAAAGCAGAGTCCGGTTTCATCCATTCTGATACTAGTAACAACCTTAAGGTCGATGAGATGGAGGCGGCTTGGGATGTGAAGAACGATATTGGAGTGGCCAAGGGACAGAATCTGATGAAGCATGGAGATGACAACAACAAAGGCAGCAAAACTTGCCTGTTAAAAGATGGTACTATCAGCAAGCAGCAGCACGATGGACTTTTATTAACATCCGGGCATCCAGCAGAAGACCTGACTAGGTTGTTTGAGCACGAAATCAGTCCACTACCGCAACGGAGGCAACGAGAGGAATCATTGCCGGGCGCGTTTGCCATTGTTGGAGGGATCCAGCATGATCGAAGCCTGACGTTACCCCGTTATAATAGCAGCGACGAAATCGAGGAGTTGGAGGAACAACAACAACAAGGCAATGACGAATTATCCCCGCCTCCGTTGGAAGCCGCGGAATCTTCGGGGGTGGTCTCCTGGGCCGCCATTATTGTTTCGGATGACTCCTCGACAACCGCAGACGACGATGTGGAATTGCAACCCGAGTCGCACTCCGCAACAAGAGACCAGTCACAATCAGAGCAAGCCCCTTCCCAACAACAACAGCAGCATCCACTGGAACCCAGTGGTCCGCACAACATTGTCTTGCTCGATGATGATCAAGTCCGAAAGGACGATCCTCAAACATCTTGCACATCACCCTTGACACAACGACAAAGCATTCTGGTATTGATGCTGACGCTGATGCTTCTGGTCATCATTGTCGTTCTGATTGTAGTCATTGTCCTCTTGGGCACTGGGAGCACGGAAGATCTCTTTTCTTTGTTGCCTCCTCCCGCAACCTCTACGAGCATGACTCCCACAACGACGCCACCTCCACAACTGTCCAAGCTGGAAGAGATTCGACAACGGGGATACCTCAAGTGTTCCTATCGATACTTGCCTGGAATGTTGTTCCGCAACGAATCGACTGGGATTGTATCTGGATTCAAATCCGTCGCGGTAAGTCTTTCTTGCTCACTGTATAGTACATGTACATGTAGTTGTCGCCATTCGCCACTCACCACTACCGTACCCCACCCACCCAACCATTGGAAAAAGTGCACCGCCATTGCCGCTGCCATTTGGGGTCCCAACAATCCGGACTCACGCATTGAATACGTGGAAGGATGGGGCAATCCGGTCGATATAGATCCAGCGGGTACAACCCATACGATGAAGCGAGATACGCGGAGACAGGTAAGCCATTCGATGCGATACGAGTTAGTTGCTGACATGTCCGTCTGTCGTTGGATTTGATTCCGATCGCCTATTTGTTGTACTTACGTTGGTTCTTCATTTTGCGTTAATTGTTCAGAACGGACTTGCCTTTGCGGCTCCCTACTTTTACGACGGACTCCGCGTCCTTGGGGATCCATTCTTTGTAGCGTGCTTGGAAGACGAAGGCTTTAAGCACGTCGAAGAATGCGAGGACATTCGAATTTGTGTCGGAGATCAGAGCAGTCACCTGGCATTTGCTCTTACCGTGCTACCGCGACGAATGTTGCTTCCACAACAATCCCATTTGGAAGTTATCACTGGCTTTATTGAACACACATGCAACGTGTTTCTGTACGAAAATGTGGGAGAACAGACAATGCAAGACTTGGGAATGGAGGAAGGACGGCCGTTTGCCGTGAGTGATACGATCTTTGCCAGAGAACCCTTGGCATGGACCATCGACGACGGAGATGCACAGTGGGGCGATTTCGTCAACATGATACTCCAGTCCCTGTTGGTGGCGGAAAAAGAGGGACTCACACGGTCTACTGCCAAGCAATTTCCAACTACGGAAGTGTTTGGGTCATCCTATAGATTCATGTTCCAACATGCGTTGCAAGCCGTTGGAAACTATGGCGAGATTCATGAGCGCTTTTTGGAACCAGTCATGCCGAGGGCGCCCATCAATCAACTGAACAACGGAAGCACTGGTCTGCTGTATTCCCATCCCATTGGAATGTTCTCGTCGACGACGGCTGACGAGGAAAGTGTGCTGGGACCTCGACTTGAGAACATTCTCAGCCGCGGGCGCTTGCGTTGCGGGGTACGATTCGGTCGTCCCGGTTTTGCTGTGCAACACGCTGATACTACTAGTGTGGGGATGGACACCGACCTTTGTCGAGCAATCGCAGCTAGTTTGTTTCATGGCAACACGGACGCTGTCGATTTCATCCAAGTAGACGAGTCTTCTGATGGATACAGAGGGCTGCGAGATGGCGAGTTAGATGTCTTGGCCGGGGCTACCTGGAACATGGAAAACGATGTCCGAGAACCAACCACTGATCTTGGCTTTGCTTTCAGCCAGCCATACTTCTATGGATACAGTGAACAAGAGGACAACTTTTGCCTTGCTACGATGCAAGATGATCAAGACTTCTCGGCGTACGTTTACTGGGTGGTATCAGCTATCGTTTATGCGGAAGAACAATCGATTGGGCAGCTATCACACAATGGCATGCCGCTCATCCCCATGTATGGCAAGAAGATGCAACGCATGTTTCGAGATGCTGTCTTTGGAGTAGGCAACTATGCAGAGATCTATTCAAGAAACGTGGAAGGGGTGATTCCCAGATCGGGAAGAAACCTGTTGAATCCCACCCAACACTCTGGGCCCCAGCACTACCCAATACCCGGGATGATATGAGATTTCACGTCGTTGGCCTGTGCGCAACAATGTAGATCTCTATTCACTGGGTTGCTGCTCGAAGGACTCGGCAGGAAATGTACAAAAGACGCATCCTGTCGTCCAAGGCTTCTGTACTAGTATGGAGGCCGGAGCTCTCGGTAAACATTCAGAATCTGGCTTCTGCCATGAAAATAATGTACATACGTATATACGCATAAGGAAGTCTTATCGATTTAGTACGACTGTTGTACGGCAGTATTGCTATTGCAGATTTCGAGGCTGAAAGATAATTTTGCATATCGACAAGAAGAACTCGAGAAACTTGGAAGTGGGGCGTGTTCCGTTCTGGTTTCCACCCAAAGCTATCCGATGATTCGATTCGATTCCATCGCACAGCGGTCACCTTGGATGAGGGTTGTTTCGAAGCAGGAGCACAGCCTTGGCTACCGGCTACCGGCAACTATCATTGATCAGGTGATGAGGATTGTCTAGCTAGAACAACCAGGCAGCGAAATGAGCCAGGTGTTCTGAGCCTTCTGTGTCGATCAAGCGTGTGACACAGGTGCGCCACAAGAATCAAAGCAAGACATCTTCTCCCTTGTTCCTTCACCGATATCTAGTTGGCTTGCGGACTGCTCCATCTTGTTTTGAATGGTTCGAAGTGGGGGCGCTGTCCCATCGTGAACTGGAGCTCCCCATGCTGGAAAAGCTGGAGTTCCCAAAGTCAGACATCACCTCTGATGCAGTGGCAGGAGATCCCCGCGCATTATCAGATACTAAGATTGGCGTGGGGGCGCTATCATCGAGCAACCTGCTAAAGTACATTCGCAAAGGGTCAGTCATCTGTAATATAAGATGCTATCTTATTTTGACATACGATGCAACCTTATTTTGAAAGTTTGTGTGCTCTCCGTAATGGTTGGTGTTGCTAGCATGCTGAATGATTGAGGCCCAATCGTGGTTGCATTCCAAGCTTCAGGAAGTCATCTTTATGAAGGTAGTTTTGGTAAATATTGTTGCATTGTATTTGTATCAATAATTATGTTTAGTTCCTCAGCTACACGAATGTCTTCCGGTCGAATCGGGTGACGGTCTTATCGTAGATATTCGAGCAAAGTTTGGACGAAGTGTGAATGGTTGAATCGAGTCGAATCAATCAATCTAATCACAGATCGTCACATCGCGCACACATACCGTTACATGGTGTAGTTTGATCTTGTTCCGCAATAATGGAGCCTCCATTGCAACAGAATTCTCTCTTGACAACTAGGTTTCTGTTGATCGTTCCTCCATCCAAAGGAATGATGAATCGAACCTCTTCTTTTGTTGCTTCCGTCATAATCACTGCCACAGCCCTGCCAGACGGTCGTCGTCTTTTCGCTTGGAATGGCATGGGCCAAACCCTGTAGAGCTCCATGGGATAGAGTGCCCCGTGAACCAATTCCCCGTTGGTACATGCTATGGTTTTAATGAGTGCCAAGTCTGTCTCTACATACGGCCGGAATGGGGTAGATGGGAATCTCCTCCTCCAAGTTTTAGTGGCCATTATCATCATTTTTCTCTGCAGGAAAGACACTATTGGAACCTCGAGCAGGGTCCATCCATTGAATGGATAGGTAGGCCGTTCATCCGCCAAAAACTCCACGTTGGTGGGAAGTAACACCCATAAACTCGAACTGGTTGCTAGTTTATCAGTGTTGAGTAATCTCCAAAACGAGGCAAACCAGGATGGGACGTCTTCCACTGAGGGTAGAAAGATTCAGCGCACTTTGAAAGTGATAACCATTGCAGAAGCATCCACAAAACGGATGTCATTGTACCGTAGCGAAGAAAAGAAAACGAGGAGGCTGTTGTGGAGAAGGTTGTTGGTTGTGGGTTGCTTGCTGATCTGTACCGTGAGTTCAGGAAAGCTCTGATTAGATTTCAGCCAGTAGGGTTGTTTAGACAGCAAGAGTCCAAGGTCAGGCTTCAAATAATCCACGAGTGACAGTGCAGTCTGCCAACAGACGGCCATGATGCATGTACCGTATACATTCTTCGATGTATGTACCGTATGCATAATTCGCACCGGCAGCCGGTAGAAGGAAGGCCTGAGAAAGGAAGGTCTGGTTCTTATTAGCAGCAGAAACAGCAAAGAAGAGGCTCGGTCTGAAAAGAAATTGCAGAAGTTACACATGGTAGCAGGTTCAGTATGCAAGCAGACAGCCAAGGAGGCTCGGGATGGAGCTGGCTGGCTTTGACTGTCAGGTTTGCTTGACAAGGTACTGGTGAAAGTCTCTAAAACTCTTTTAAAACAGTTGGATAGTTGGAGTGTGTTTGGTGTCGGGCTAGCTAGGCGTGGCCCTGGTGTTGGTCCACATCTGGAATCAGGAGTCCTCAGTCAGTCTGGTTGTTGGCACCTTGGATTGTGCATGTACCAGTAGCGGTACTAGTAGTGGTACCACCGTACTGTAATGATACTAGTACCTTACCTACAGTCGTGATACTCCTTTGGGGTCTGGAATGTGACGTCATCATCATTCCCAGCAAAATGAGAAAAGTGAGATCCAACACTCCATGCCAAGCATGGTAAAAGGATTTCTTGTTTTCCTGCACCTTTCATCCTTTTACAACCATCACCATGGCCACCGCAACTCCAAGGACGCTGGATGAGTTTGTCTATCGCTTGATGGGAGAAGAGCCATACATGTCTCCACGGGATCGAGTTCGGCAGCGTCGGAGGGAACGACATCCCTTTGAACGAGATCCCAAGACGTGGTATCAACCAGTCTACCAAGCGCGCTTTCACCTAGCACGAAGAGCCACCAGAGCAGCAGTGGCATCTCCTGCTACCAAGCCTCTTTCGAATGATACCATCAAATCTATTTTCTGTCGAGAAGAAGTCTTGTCCTATTTGTCGCCGCAAGGCATCATTTCGCTCTGGCAAAGTTGCAAAGCATGTCAAATACCCACACTCAAGCGGCGAAAGGACATGATGTTACAGAGTGTCTTTCAATATTTGCGCATTTCACTAGAAGCAGCCCAATTTGTACAAGATACCTATGAGGGCGGCTGGAATACCTTTTTACCCCGTTTGGTCTCCCTCTGTAACTATTTGGCACACAAGGTGTATGGGCCGTTGTTGGAACCGGATCTGGCCCATCGTGTCTATGTGGCGGAACAAGCATGTTTTTATGGCGTCAGAAGATCCAATCGATGTCGAATGGGGGCATTGGCAGCATACGAATCCAACCACCAGATTGAAAAGGCGCGGAGTGCGGGCCAGATCCGGTTTGGGTATGAGAGCGAAGACGAGGAAGAAGAACGGGAAGCAAACAATCCACAGCCACGACCACCCCAAGCCGTCCCATCCCTCCACGACCTCGTTCGGATTAATGCGAGACAAATTGCTTGGGGTCACCCCGAGTTTATCAATGGCTACGATCAAGTTGTTGCCGGTTGGTTAGAAGAGAATCGGCAATGGATGCAAGCTGAAGTATCCTCCGAGTTGCAAGCTGGTAGAAAGATTTTCAACAACCAGTGTTCCAAAATAACATTAAAAACAAACGAGGACAAGGGTGGATCAGAGGAGGAACCCGCCAAAAAGAAACGGGCTACTGCTGCTTCGGGTCCTCTACAATATCTGGCAGAAAATGAAAACGTCCGACGTCGTCTCGTGGATGGCTTGCACCCGGCCATTTGGTTATCCTATGATGATGGCCATCGGGCAGAACTTTTGGAAACGCATGTCACCGTAGGACCCGAGCTGCAACAGATCATTGGGACTGTCTCGACGCATCACGAGTTTTCGCAGGATGAACAACCGGGCAGGACGAAGGCAACCTTTGAGACTTGCTTCTTTTCGGATGCAACGAGGGGTACTGATTTTCCCGGTGGCATTGTAGGATACTTGATTGGAAGCCCATGTTACCCAGAATCATGGTCCGACCGCACGGTGACCATGGGCATGTGTATCTGGTGCATGCGGCACCGCATTGCGCCCTTTGACAATCCGTCCATCGACTGGGAGCGCCTCATTGACGCTGTGGTAGACTCGGAAGCTAGCAATCGATTCTCCGTTTTCGGAGAGCCTGGTTTCTACAAGGAAGCCTTGAAAGCGGAGGTCTTTGGACCTGCAACTCCTTCCGAGTTCCTGGCAAGACTTCTATAGATTTAGATGATACCATAGATCTGTTCTTAATCAAATGCTAGTAGTTGCGGTATTGACTGGCTGACCAGCCTCTTGCTCGTCAATTCTACAGCGGCCGCCTGATCGCGGTATCTCGGTCATCACCCATCCAACTCTAGGGTTGGTTTTGGGCATTGGCTTTAACAGTCGCTTGCCCGATACCGTGACGCCCCTAACTCCTGGCCACTGTGTGGTACGGTAGGCACCCGCTGGTCTCAAGATCCATCCTCACTCGGGCTATCATTCCAAAGGTTTCTGCTCTTGACTGCTGACCGTAAACACCAACAACCAACTACGTGTACAGAGAAGCCAATCCAGTACCGTAGTGTCTCTGAGGTGGCAGGTGGCATCACCATAGTTGTTGCCCAAGCAGGCAATCCGCAGTTCCACTGGCCAACCTTCTAAATCTGATCGGAAATCTATCCTTCTAAAGCGAATGTGCTGCCGCTGGAGCAGGCCATCCTGATCCCAGTCGCGCATATCTTGAGAACTGTTTGGTGGATGTGTTGGCAGTTGGCAGTTGGCAGTTGGCAATCCAAAACCGGCGGGTGGTGTACTAGCTAGTAGATATTCGAAAGGACTCGACTTCACGACATTGGTTACTACTAGTATCTATGTTCTACATTCTACACTCTTCTCCGAGTACCCTCAGCACCTTCGGGGAAGTCTCCTTAGATCTTGACGTACCATAATCGTATGCTGCACATACACTCCTTGCTTGATCCCAATCGCGAGACTTACTGAGAACTCCAATTCGATTCTGGTGATTGGTGGATGTGTTGACAATCCAAAACCGCGCCTGTAGTGGCCAAGTGGCCCCTTGCGCGGAATTGTTCTTGTACAAGTACCATACTAGCTACCATACGACTGTACTAGTAGTACTCTAAACTCTACTGCCTTTTTAAAAAAAGACCAAGCCTGAGCACTGCAAGCTGTACTGCTGCAGCATCTCACTTGCTTCCGCACCAGACACCTGCCTGGCCAGGCTGGCCAGGCAGTTATTTCAGCGAACTTCAAATACGTGTATGACATACTAGTATGACCACTTTCACTATGACTTTTCGATGGTCAAGCCACACTCATGGAAAAATGACTATTAAAAATTGTTACAGTATTGCTTTGTTTGTTGCCTTTTTGCTTTGACTCCCAGATTTCACGTGGCAAGTTTGGAACTGAAACTTCTGCAACTATGGATTAAAACAATTTTCCTTCAAGACTTAGTGGTCAAAACCAAAGAACCCAAGTACAGAGACAGGTGAACGAAGAGTGTCAACAGATCGCAACAACCTGGCTGTCAATAGTCAGATTTATTAAAGTCTGAAAGATCACTGAAGAGAACGGGAACCAGAGTTGGGTTCTTTCCGCTTGCGGGACGAGTATGTAGTGTTAGATTTACCGATATAACATAAGTCTTTTGAATCACCCGTTATAATCTTAGGTTCACTTACACAAGACATCCAAAGAGTGCCAGCTCAGTCCCCAATCAGAGTATCTACAACAGGTCATTCTGGTGTTCATAATTTTAGTTCGCGTTTCCTTGTTGGACTTCGTAGGAAGGGCTGGCTGGGTACCAACGATAGCCAAACTTAGCAGCACGACGAGCGACGGAAGTCATTACTGCATTGCTGTACGAGTATTCAGCAAAAGTGAGTTTCAACAACCGGAACCGCACTTTCACGCCTTCAAGTTGCAAACATCGGTGTGCGAGCACGGAGATCAATGGATCACATCCCATCAAAGTGCCTCGAGTTTTGAACTGGCTCACAAATCTGAGTTTGGTAGTAATTTTGGAAGCAATCGCTCGAAGCACACCAAGCACACAAACGTACTCATTGACAAGTCATAAACCATGACCGCCACCATGATGAACCACAACAACTTCGCTTTGGATACCATCCAAGATGACGAAGAATCCTCCGTGGGCAGCAATCAGGATGTGACCTCCAGCCACGGAACCGACCGAGAGGCGTCGTCCAGTCGCGACGAAGAGGCCGAGATCAGGAAACAGTCCGCCAAGGAGACGAAGCGTGTTTCCATGTGGCGCGCCTTTGTCGCCATGGCCCTCCTTGCGACCGCTGTGGCTGTCACGGCCACGACGTATAGTCTTTTGGTCAAGGACGAAGATGAAGCATTTCGTACTGTGGTAAGCTTCAACTCGAGTGCACTATTGCCCTGCGGAACCTGCCTCAGTGCATCCATACCTGACATTGTTTCTCCCTCTGCCCCTCGTTCTTCAGTACGCTCAGTTCGCTCGTTCGTTGGCCGACTCGGCCATTCTACAGCAGAAGGATCTTCGTGATGGTTACAGGGGCCTCGCTGACCAGATGGCTCTCAACGCTGAGATTGCGGGCGACGACGGGGTTGCCAAGTGGCCCTTCTTTTGGCCTCCGGTAAGTGAAGCAATGTCTCTTGTTTGGTCTGGTCCGGCCTGACCTGACCTGACCTGACCTGTTGCTGCCTGGATTGTGCCATCCTCACACTCTTCATTGCTTGCCACAGAAATTTGAGCATACGGCCAAGGACTTCTTCAGGGTCTCCAATTGCGAGTGGGTCGCTGTCAACAACGTCGTCGAGGAGAAGGATCGCGACGCCTTTGTGAACTTCACCACCGCTCATTACCGCGACGCCTACAAGGAATCCCACATGATTCGTCATGGCAACTTGGACAGGCTTGATGACAATGTCACCAAGTATTTGGGGGTCGTCACAAAGTTCGAGCGCGTCAACGGTACGGGAGCGTTTGTGGAAGACGACAAGCCGCGCGAGCGCATGTTGATTCGTACCATGCAGTCGCCTCCTCCTGGTGACTATTCCCGTAGTCCAAACTGGAACCAAAACAGCAGCACCTTCACACAAAGGTACTTGGGCATTATGCAAGACTTCCCCAACGAGACCCTCTTCATGGGTGCAAGCAGAGTCAGCTTCCTTACTGTCTCTGAAGATGAACATCAAGGGTATCACAGTGATGACGGCGCCGAACACCCTCACACGTACTCTGTATATCCCATTCATCGAGGCGTTGGTGACACCAATTCTGAACTTGTTGGATGGAGCATTTCTGCTCTCGCTTGGGATGCCCCTCTACGCAACCTGTTGCCTGACAACGTGAGAGGATTGCTCGCAGTGGTTAGCAACACTTGCAACACCACGTTCTCCTACTTCATTGAAGGCAAAGATGCTTGGTTCATTGGCTATGAAGATGCTCATGAACCAAAGTACAACGACATGTCACTCTTCGTGGACTTGGCATTGGACGCCACTCCTGCCCTCTACGACAGGCCCGGACACTGCATGTACTCGATGAAGATCTATCCAACGCAAGAATTCGAGGACAATTACAAGACAAGCACCCCCATCATCTTCGCAACTGTCGTTGCTTCCACCTTCTTGCTTGTCTTCATTGTGTTCCTCATGTATGATCGAATGGTACTCAAGAGAAACGAGAAGATGATCTCCAACGCAGCCAAGTCTAATGCGATTGTCACTTCCATTGTCCCTGATCATCTTCGAGACCGGCTCTTGAATCGTCAAGACGATGACAAGGATATGAATGGGAAGAAGAATGGGACCCTCAAGACTTTCCTGAACAATGAACATGGTGGGCAAGGCATGGAGCGTGGTCAGTCTCCACCTCTTGCCGACCTCTTCCTGGACACCACCGTGTGCTTTGCAGACATTGTTGGATTCACTGCGTGGAGTAGCGCGAGAGACCCATCCCAAGTCTTCACCCTTCTCGAGACTTTGTACCAAAGGTTCGACTACATAGCTAAGAAACGGAGAGTGTTCAAAGGTTCGTGAATGTTCCCTTCCTTCCTTTCCTCCTTTTTCTTTTCCCTTCCGCCTGACCTTTCTTATTCCTACGTTCCCTACAGTGGAAACAGTTGGAGACTGCTACGTTGCTGGTAAGTACAGTAATTACGTGAAACAACGGCACCATGATGGCGGCATGCTGCTCACCTACCTGGTATCGCCTTCTCCTATCCCAGTTTGCGGTTTGCCAGAACCGAGAAGAGACCATAGTGCAGCCATGTGCAGGTTTGGAAGAGATATCCTTGCTGCCATGAACGTTTTGACAAACGAGCTTGTTGTCACCCTCGGTCCTGATACGGGAGACCTCATGCTTCGTATCGGACTTCATAGTGGTCCAGTGACGGCTGGTGTTCTTCGGTATGTGGCAAACAACTGAAGCTTGTCGAGGCAGTTTTGAGTGTGTTCGATTGATTCTAAGGCTTGAAACGTTTCTCTTTCAATATCAGTGGTGAACGTGCTAGGTTCCAGCTCTTCGGTGATGTAAGTGCTTGATTTGTTTGCGAGCCTCTCAACTTGGAAGCTTGAGTGGTCTAATAGCTATTCATGTTTGTCCATTCTGCCTGCACAGACTATGAACACGGCCGCTAGAATGGAATCGGCAAGCAAGCCAAACAGGATCCAATGCTCCAAGGAGACAGCGGAGCACCTCATCAAGTTGGGAAAGAACGCTTGGATCCAAAAGAGATCCGAGCCCATCGTCCTCAAAGGAAAAGGCGAAAGAGAAGGATACTGGGTTACCGTACGAGGTGACAGGGCTGGAAGTGTTGCGTCTGGTGTATCCGCCGGCAGCGAAGTCAACCCCCCATCGGTTGACGGAAGCAATAGCACTGGCAATATCAATCGCTACAGCAGCAGCATGTTTGTTGCTGAAACCAAGGATCGTACGGGGCGCCTCATCGATTGGAATTGTGAGGTGCTGACTAAGCTACTGAAGGAAGTCCGAGCTCGTCAGATGATGACAGCAGGATCTGTGACCAAGGCAGATAAAGTGAACGAGTCCACCTTGAAGTCTGAAATTGGTGGCACACCTCTGGAGGAAGTCCGAGAGATTGTGACAATGCCGCACTTCGATGCTTCCGGCGAAAACAAGGAGATTGATGCTGAAGATGTTCAGCTGCCTGAGACTGTCAAGGATCAGTTGAGATCATACATCGCCATCATCGCAGGATTGTATCGTGACAATCCATTCCATAACGTAAGCTTCCAGCTGTCTGTGAGAGCTGCCTAGACTCACTCGGTCAAACTCACCGGTTTCCTCCTCGATCACACCACCCAACAGTTTGAGCATGCTAGCCATGTCATGATGGTAAGACAGTGCTTGCAATGTTCCTGCTTGCCCACAGCCCCCGAACATCGCAGCCCCTCACATCTGCTTCATATTCCCTTTCCCACACATAATAGAGTGTTAACAAACTCATGAGCCGCATTGTACCTCGATCTGACTTTGACGGCAAGACTGCCCATGACCACACTTTTGGCATCAGCGCGGATCCCTTGACAAGGTTTGCCTGTGCTTTCAGTGCCTTGATCCACGACGTTGGTGAGTTACTGGAACTTTATTGATTTACCTTCCTTATTTAGGTTTGCTAACGGTTGATTTCAAATTCTCCACCCTCAGATCACTCTGGAGTTTCCAATGCCCAACTGGTGAAGGACCAAGTGCCACTTGCCAAGAAGTACAAGGATCGCAGTGTTGCTGAACAGGTAAGGGGAACTAGGTCTAGCTAGATGGGTTATCGAAGACTGATCTCTGTTTGTCACTCACCAATGAATCGCAACTGTTGCTTGAATTGGTTGCATAGAACTCTTTGGATCTTGCCTGGGAGCTTCTCATGGGAGCTGACTACAAGGATCTCAGGGCTTGCATGTTCCAAACACAGTCAGACCTGGTCCGATTCCGAAGGCTGGTGGTGAATGCTGTCATGTCCACTGATATTGTTGATAAAGATCTCAAAGCTTTGAGAAACAACCGCTGGGAGAAGGCTTTCAAGAAGGATGAAACAGGAAGCACATCAAGCTTGAGCAGCAGCAACAGTGACAGTGAAAAGGACAGAATTGACAGAAAAGCTACCATTGTTGTAAGTAGGAAAGATCCGGAACTGCATCAGAAGGGCAAGCCTCCCATGATGTGTTTCTCACAAGAGTAATCTCCTGTTTGTTTGCTTGCTTGCTTGCTTGCAGATTGAGCATATCATCCAGGCCTCCGATATTTCCCACACAATGCAGCACTGGATTGTCTACAGGAAGTGGAACCAAAAGCTCTTTGATGAGCTCTACGTTGCCTATCTCAATGGGAAAATGGACAAGGACCCTGCAACTTTCTGGTATCAGGGTGAGATTGGCTTCTTTGACTTCTACATCATCCCACTGACCCGAAAGTTGAAGGAGTGCGGCGTCTTCGGTGTGTCTAGTGAAGAGTACTTGCAGTATGCCATCTCCAACAGAAAGGAATGGGAAGCACGAGGCGAAGCTTGTGTTGCAATCTTGGCCGAGGAAGCCATGAAGAAGTATGGGGTCAAGGGCATGCCCCAGTTGCAGCACGAGTCTCATGACTCGCTGGAAGAGCAAGCCCCTCCAGTGGATATTATAAGGAACGTTGTTGCCTGTTAAAGGGTTGCAGGTCTTGAGGGCACGAACAAAAAAGAGAAACAGAGTTATCCGTCCAGTCATGCAGAAATGGGTTGGTCGTCGGTTCCGGATTTTCAGTCTCCGCATTCATCATCTTCATTTGAGTTCCATTCTCCATTGCCACCTCCCAACAGAGCCGACTGACCTGGAAGCATGACTGGTGTTTTTGATCAGGAATATTACACAGTTTACTACATAAGTTTACATACATAATGCATTTTGCAAGAGTTACCTATCTGGTCTGTAAAAGGCCACGTTTGAGCTCAATTGCTTGCCAGCTAGCTAGGAGTACCTTTATCGTCATCCCAGCCACCATTGCTTCTTGGATTCTTGGATGCTGTTGTGTGGATACGATGCTTGGCGCTCAGCTCCTTGGCTCTGGCGGCTTACCGGGCTGGCTTCTTGCTCAAACATCTCGTACTAATGTAAGTGTTTGCTACCATGTAACGCTTTGGTAGCCCCAATGAGGCAGATACTGGACAGAAGAAGAACGGGACCCTCAAGACTTTCCTGAACAATGCACATACCATGGTGGGCAAGGCATGGAACATGGTCAGTCTCCACCTCTTGTCGACCTCTTCCTGGACACCACTGTGTGCTTTGCAGACATTGTTGGATTGATTCACTGCGTGGAGTAGCGCGAGAGACCCATCCCAAGTCTTCACCCTTCTCGAAACTTTGTACCAAAAAGGTTTGATTACATAGCCAAGAAAAGAAGAGTACATAATGCATTTTGCAAGAGTTAGCTACCTGCCTATCAGGCTGTAAAGGCTACTCTATTCCTAGCTAGGAGTACCTTTTACGTCAGGTCACCATTGTTTGGATTCTTCGCATGCTGGTGTGTTGGTTCGATGGCCTTGGGGGCTTCTTGCCCAAACAACTCGTATGCGTTTGCTATCGACCGCTTCGATACTGTACCGGAAGATACCGGACCTCCCTTGGTCCTGCCTTGGTCCACGTCAAATTTGTGGAGCCGTTTCGCCTGGCTCGGGTCATTGCTGTGCCATTTCAAAGTCATCATTCCCTTTGGTGAAGATCTTTGCCGCACCTCCAGATCTTCAATCACTTCTTTCGACTTGGCCGTTGTCTCTTCTTCTTCCTCTAATAGCTGAAAGTGAAAAAAGACAAGCAAGCAAGATGAAATCCACCATCCTCGCTTCCGCTCTTGTTGCCCTTGCGCTAGTAGTCGACTCTGTGAGTGCCGATTATTATAACGTTTCGTCAAAAGAGAGCAGCAGCGGTTTGTTTGGCGGCTACCCGACGCAGACAAATTCCATCACGTTGGTGACGGAGTACGGTGAAATCCCCAACTATGCAAGCTTTACGACCCTCATGGAGAGCAAGCTGAATCGGAAATTGCAGACATCCGGACAAGGCTTTGGCAATGATCCCACTGCCTGTTCGGCCGATGGTGTCCGCTTTACGTGCATTGCTCCCAGTGAGTACAGTGCCGGTGGCAATGAAACCAAGATTACCAATACCATTACGTGCGACTTGAACGATCAAATTGGCACCAACTTTCAAGAATCGGACAATTGTATTTGCAATTCGCTGCTGGAACAGGAGATTGTCAACAGTACCGCGACACGCACAAGGAACTGTGCCTGTGGTGTCTGTCCCCAGGGATCGGCGCAAGCCATTAGTTTGGATTGCAGTGTCGTCGAAGACGATCCTTACGTCGCTGGAACTTGTAAAACCATTGATTGCGATGGAAGGTGCAATGGAGGAAATATTGTCGTGAATGTGCCCACGGCAGCTCCTGTGGCCGAAGGTGGCGACAACGAATCATCGTGGGCTGTGATTGGAACGAGCACTGGCACAACAGCTATCTTGGCTGTCGTGTCGGCTGTTTGGATGATGATGATGGTCTAATTGATGGATTTCAATTCAATTGTTTAGTTATACGCAACAATACATTATGAATGTCCAAAATATTCCTCAAGCAAAGTATAAGGATGGTCAAAGAGAGTTTTGTGCTCAGGAGTGGAAAGGTTGGTTGATCCACCTGTCAGTCCAGGAGACCAGGTTTCTTGGACTAGAAGACAAGGACTGTATCTGAGGCGTACCGTCCCCGTTGGAATAGCCCTTGGGGGCGGTTTTTCTGTTTATGTGTAAATTGCATTTTAAAATTGAGGTAACCATTTATTAGTAAAAGCATGGAAGCCAACAGGCAATCCTCTGGTCCCTTTGTTTTCTTTGGTGGCAGTTATTTGGAAGAATGGTACAGTGCCAAGTTTGTCGTTGTGCTAGGTTAGTTTGGGAATCAGTACACGTGTACCCTACATCATCGGGATACCTGGAACAAATGTATCAGCCTCTAAGGGTCAGAGCAGCCGACAATTCTTACGCTTCAGATCATTCCAACAGCCACCTCGACACACAGCTATTTCTAAAGGTGCTATGGTAGCTCGCAAACGATCGATCTGTGGTACCGGTACGAAAGCAGACAGACAGAAACGCACACTGGATGTGCTCATCCGTCTTTCTCTACCGTACAGAACTGTGCATCTATTGTCTTAACATGAATGAATTCTGGATCCACTCCTTGCGGTCCCTCAGGTGGCTCTTTTACCATTCCGTATGAGTCGAGTCATCGATAATATTGAAACCGACCACGGAAACCATTCAGCCCGTAGTACGGTATGAAGGACCATCGTAGCAAAGTGACCGCCTGCGAGAGCCCTTTCCGACTTTTTTTCATTCTAATGATTCAAAAAAGTCGTCCAGGTCTTCGTCGTCGTCATCGCCGTTTTCTTTGGTAGCACCAGTTTCAGTATCCTTGGATCCATCTGGAGGAGGAGCTTTTCTAATGTTTGCATTGGAACTGCTAGTGTCACCAGTTTTCGGTGGCCCATACGACGATAGTAACTGTTGCTGTTGTTGATAATTGGAGTCTGCTGGCTGCACCTGAAGAATCGAACCACAAGGAAGTTCCGCTCCATTCATCTGATGGACAATAGTTTATGAGGATGATATCCGGCACGACAGGGCAGCCATTTATTTTGCAGAACATAAACAACACGCGAACAACAAACATCACACAAAACCACATCACACATCACGAAAGCTAAAATCAACACGTCCCCTCCAATCCAACCAGTCCGCACGCACGCACCTGTGAACAAACCATTTGCAAGAGTTCCTCATTTTTGTTTTTGGATGACTGAAATACCACCAAGGCATCCCCCTTGAGGGTTCCCGTTTGTTTGTCTCTATAATAGTGCACTTTGCGTATGGTTCCATACGAGGAGAATAGATTTTGAATGGTCGTTTCAGGTACCGACCCATTGGTGGGTATTCCCGTCAAGTAGATCGTCGCAGTTTGTTGTAAATGATTGTGGGTAGTCTTTTGCAATTCCCGTTCGACCCGGTTTCGTTTGGCCGTTCCAATGCCCGCCTGCGTAGTACTAGTATTTGTTGTGGTGGTCGAGTGCAATCTCTTTTTCCGCGCTTCCAATGCCAATCGGTATTGTTCTTGGACTTGGGATTCCCATTGTTGTGCTTGATTGATTTGTTTTAATTGCTGTTGCAACTGTTTTTGACTGCGTTTCGTGACGTACTCGAGATTTTTGATCCAGAATTGTTTTTTGCGTTGTGCTTCTTGTTCCAAACAAACTTGTCGCTTTTGTCGGTACTCATTGTTGCTGTTCACTAGTAGAGGACAGCCGGAAGTAGAAGTAGTCGTTAGAGGAGCAGCAGCACCATGCGCTTGTTCCAGTCTCCGAAACTTCTCCAAAATGGCGTTGGCTCGGGCACGGCCTTCTTCCACTTTCGTCATCGTTGGATCCTTGCTGTTGTCGTTGGTGTCGTTGGTAGGAGCTGCCTCTGGAGTACTACCACTAACATTAACATTTGTCGTAGTAGTAGTAGTTGGAGCTGGAAGGGTCGTCGCACTGGTCGGCCATTGCGGCGGCGGCACTACTGAGTCCACAAGACGCTCGTATGTGTCTCCCTTGATGAATCCAGATTCATTTGGGACTCGTTCCTCGGATAGCACGGGTGGTGCTCTTGATGGTGCTCTTGATGGTGGTGCTGGTTGTTGTTGTTGTTGCTCTTCGTGGTAACTGAGGCATTGTTGCATCAGCGATTGCAGCAAATCACCGCCCGCCATTCCATCGCCTCCTATTGCTCCCCCATCTCCATGGTGACCATACGAGGAGTAGCCAAGGCCAAGATACGCTTCGTCCGACATGGTCGACTGTCAAAGAGAAAGATGAGGAAGCAAGGTGAGGATGCGGAAGACTTTTTGAATTTTCTTTTCGACATTTTTAGAAAATAAAAATAGAAAATTAGAGAAATGGAAAAAGCACCCAATGATGAAGAAAAAGCATGCACTGCAAAAGAAGTAAGTGACAAATGACAATCACCACCACCACCATGACAACAACTACGCCATCAAACTACTACAAGTTTTGGGAACCTCACTCGAGCAGCATTGATTTCTGCGAGACCAACTATCTGCATTTTGACACGATTGTGGAATTCCACAACACGTGGAGCAGTCTGTTGGGAATCGCCTCGCTGGGGTTGATTGGAGCGATTTGGAACAATCCAACCGGCGAAAAGCGCACCGTCTTGGCCTATTCTATTTTAGGGTTGATCGGTGTCGGATCGACCGGATTGCATCTGTCGTTGCATTGGATCTTTCAAGCCAGCGATGAATTGCCCATGCTCTACATGAACAATTGCATTAGTTTCATGGTATTCGAGGTCAGGGCTCCCTTTGGCAAACCCAAGTATCCGTGGTTGCCCTACTTGTTTGCTCTCATTACGATCATTCACACGGTCGTCTATTATCGATTTCGAGATCGATACGTCATTTTCTTTTTTGTCTATGCCGGAGGCGTCTTTACACTGCTCTATCAAGGATACAATCTGATTTTGGGACGCGACAAACACAAACGAGGACATGTCGCTTGGTATTTTGCCAGTCGCTCCGTGGTGACATTTTGTCTGGTGGCATTTCCCGTTTGGGTTTTGGACATGCATTATTGCAACTTCATTTTGGATATTGTTGACAATAATAATACTGCCATGGATGGACTACTACTACCACTTCTCAGAGGCATTACTCCTCATGTACTATGGCACTTTTGTGCCGCCTTTGGAACCTATTGTGCCATTGCCTGTGTGGTCACTTGTCGCATGGAAGAACTCAAAATACCATTCCAATTGGAATATTTCATGGGGATTGTACCCATCACGGTACGGATCAATAATGATCATGACAACAATCCGCAAAAGAAACAACTATAACAATGTTGTGGGTACCGTATGCCAAAGCAACCCTTGCTAGGAACTACCCGGGTAGCTATAAAACGGCAAATGTTGCCGTACGGTACCTGGTGGGAAGCAGACACTCAAACAACAACAAATTTTGCTACCAAAACACACGAACTTGGCCCATATGTATATAATTTGAAAGCAACAAAAAGCGTCATAACTGATTCTTCTTCAGAGGCTGCAGGCGCAAGGGACAGAAACGCTTCTCCTACGTACTAGCTAGGCTGGCTGGTAACGGGCGGTACATTTGGTGGTGGAGCTTTGAGTTTTGGTTAGTAATACAAACTAGTATAGGATATGATGTTTCTTGGAAAGGATCTCTGAAGCAGGAGAGCATATCTCAAGGGCGTGGACAGGGCCAGATGTTTACAGCTCTCACTGGTATTGCTGTGACCACTGTGTGCATTCTGCCTTGGAGTACTTGGATTGCTAGCTAGCTAGTAGGATCCCTGCTTCACAGGCAGGTATTGCCATACTCGAGTGATCATGAAGGCCCACCACAGGAAGACCAACCCAACCCAGTCCACACTAGCTAGATAACTACCAGTACCGATCCAGCACGATTGCCCACAGACCAGACCCAGATCTAAGTATCTTTCGTGTGAATACACAGGACATTGTCTTTGTATACCGGAGCTAGTAGGTACCTTTTCGATCTTTCAAAAGATGGCTCGAAGTTCGAGATGGGCATCCCAACCAGCCCAACAAACTCGCAAGGAACCATAACCAGTCATGCGAAAAGAGGACATAATAGTCTCCCAACCAGCTCTGGATGGTTACAGCTTCCACCTCGCTCCAAGTAAGTGACGAAGGAAAGCGAGAGAATAAGCAATTTGGCCGTTAATCTTTGGGCCCAATGCAATGAACTGCAATGACTCGTCATCGCTCCCTACCAAAAAGCTCGATGCCTGGTTTGACCATCTCACACAATTGGCTGTTGTGAGGCTTTAGAAGAGGCAAACAAAAACCCAGCATTGTTGCCCACTTTTCTCTACTAGTAGCAAGGTGGAGTCGAATCGAAAAAGTCATGCAAGCCGTACTGAGATGAGATTGTAAAAAGTAGAAGAGGAAAGCCAGTTCACAACAACATTGAATTATTAAGATAACTTGGGTATTGATCAACTGTGACAACCTCCCACCACCAAGCAAGGACAGCAACTCTGATCCACGAGAATAGAATAGAATCCCTGCCTCAATAATACCCATCAGCATGCCTCGGCCGCGACCCTCTACAGAATCCTCGTGCACACTGGTCAGGAGACGACGACCCACTATGCTCAACCCCGCAGTTTTGGTAGTCTCCGTGATATTCTTGCTGCAACAAGCACTGCCGGCCACGGCGAAGAAACTGCGCGGTCAACTGTCGCCTTCCGAATTGGCCAAGAGAGACCGCGAACGACGCAAGGCAGAACAATGTCTACCCGCCAACCAAGAGTTTTGCGGCAATGGCCAAGGGACGTTGGTGTGCGAATTCAACGACGACACGAGCTATTATGCCTCTCGCTGCGTCAAAAAGAACAGCTATGCCAAGCATGTTGCATTGCACGAAAAGAACTACTGTGGCGCCTGTCACAAGTGCTTCCAGAATGCCAATGAACTCCAAAGTGCCGTACACAAATACGTGGTCAATGGCACGGCCGAAACATCCATTGCCAAAATCTACGGGTGGCCCATTGGCAGTTGGTGCGTCGATCAGGTGACGGACTTTTCCCAACTCTTTGCCGGATTGCACGACTTTAACGAAGACATTGGTGGTTGGGATGTTCGACGAGCCACGACAATGGCTGGAATGTTTATGAACGCCTTTCAGTTTGATCAAGATTTGAGTGATTGGAATACGGAACGAGTCAAGGACATGTCCTTGATGTTTGATCGAGCGTACAGCTTTTCTGGATCTGGATTGAGCCAATGGAACACGTCGCGCGTGTCCACTCTGCAACGCACCTTTCGGATTGCCAAAAAGTTCTCGGAGGATTTGAGTGCATGGAACACTGCTCAAGTGACGGACATGTCGCTGTTGTTTTATCGAGCGGAATCCTTTGACCAACCCATGGCAAATTGGAATGTCGAACAGGTTACCGACTTGAGTTATTCCTTTGCATTTGCTAGGGAGTTTAATCAATCCTTGGCCAGCTGGAGGACGACCTCGGCAACCACTACACGAGGAATGTTCCAGTCGGCAGACTCGTTCGCTCAGGATTTGAGAGGATGGGATGTGGCGCGGGTTACTGACACATCATACATGTTTTCCAATGCCCTAGCATTTGACCAAAACATAAATTCCGAAGAGCTGTTGCAGACTTGGAACATGAGCCTTGTGCGACACCGAGACCAAATGTTTGGAGTCATTGCGCCCTCCTTCAACCAGACATCTACCCATCCGACCGGTAGCGAGCAAGTGCTGACAGCACAAGCTACAAGTGCAATGGGACGACGTGATCAGTCCATTTCTTCCTTCTAGCTAAGGTAACAACCTGGAAAGCTTGGAGAGACATTGGCGGGCTCTGCTTCATACCATACCAAACCTACGCCACGCCCAGTTTTGCAGCCATGCATCTATCGTTACATAATATCGACCTCTACAAACATCATAGTGGAACCAACAGAAACCAAACCTCCTTAATAAACTACCGTTTCATGTTAGTTTTGGCTGATCCGGGTGCAATCAAGTTGAGAGGTACGGTAGCCGGTGTACCGTAGCCCGGCCAAATCTCCCTGTCTTGATTGCTACTAGTGCTAGCTAGCTAGCCACCGGGTAGCCAAAAGAGGTGCCGAGAACAACAAAGATCATAATTGCTATCTGGTACTACCCACTAGGCGCCTTGATGGTCAGGGTAGGGAGCTAGTGTTTGCTGGGTTGGTACCTGTTTGCTTTCTTCCAGCCCAGTCCATCTCCAATTTTCCTAAAACCTCTGCCGCGACTACGAAACGACTTTGATGGGATAAGAAATAAATGCAATAAGTATCCGCGACTAAAATGCCCAGAATCTGCTCTTGGGTGTTGCAGATCCAAGTATGCATACACTCCTCACTCACACTTAAGATTTAAAGATAAGTGGGTTTAAGATACCGAGTACTCAACTTTTCAGAAATGTTTAGATAACCCGGACACTCAGATTTCCCGAACCAGGAAGATAAGCTACGACTACTGAAGTCTCAATCCTTAAGCTAATACTAATACTATGTGGGGAATGAATGCAGCTAGTACCCATTATCTTCCACATCATCATCTACATCCCAGTACTCCATATCCTAATCTTAGGGTGCCTCTCTACCACAACAACATCTTTGGTTGCATCAATTTTAGCTTTGCACTTTTGCCTTCTTGAGCTTTGGTGGTGGCTCCTCACTGTCTGAGGGCATGGTGAGTAGTAGGGGTATGTGACAATAGCTGCTAGTGGCAATAAGATATGAAGGATACTGAGAGTGGGCTGCTTGTAAGATAATGGCTAAGTGTTGCTGTGGCTGAATCGGTTAAGATACCTCCAGTACTAGACTAAGAATATAGTTTGCTTATTGATGAGGTAGGAGTGTAGGTCCTGGAGACGACGAGCGGTAGAGATGGACCAGGGGCAGGTACGGTAGGCTGGTAGTGCACTACGCTAAAAGCTAGTGTAAAGATCTTTCGAGTGTTTTGAGTTTGAGAGAATGAAAGTTATGAGAGGATTAGAAAGCTATGAAAACTAATCAACGAGAGAGATCCACAATCAAAGGATCGTAGATCTGAACTCCCGCGGGAGACTGTAAAGTGTGATAGAGTAGGTTGCGGTAGCAATCCTACTCACTCCACGATCCAAAAACGGAACGCGTGGAAGATTCGTCTAGCATTTATCTAGTAGCGTGGGATGTCTCCACGCCAGCTAAATATCTAGCGCGATGTTTCACCATCGACCTAGTATGACTAGCGGTCATGAGAACCCTGTCTCAATGACTATTCACGAAAGACTCAGTCATGAGTCGAACTCAAACCCTATCTAGGATCGAGTCGCGAATAAGGCTAAGAGCCGTGTATTGCATTCGCCCCCTGACAAGGGTCACGGAAGGCACGACATCAGTCGGACAAGGAGAACATATGAATTATAGTGCG